>NW_026510571.1:0-14236 GCF_026875155.1 Cherax quadricarinatus | reverse complement strand
ACAACCATGGTGCATTACACATCCTGTCAAAGACCTATTTTTACCGGGAAGTAGTCTCCCTTTCTTCTACACACCCTAACCTGAGCCTCATTATCCTCATAAAAACTCTTTACAGCATTTATAACTTACCACCTATTCCATATACTTGTAACATCTGCCACATTGCTCCCCTATCCACTATCATATGCATTTTCAAAAATCCATAAGTGCAATAAAAACTTCCCTACCTTAATCTAAATACTGTTCACATATATGCCTCAATGTAAACTTGATCTACACATCCCTACCCACTCTGAAACCTCCTTGCTCATCCCCAAACCTACATTCTGTCTTACCTCTAATTCTTTTCAATTATAACCCTACCGTACACTTTTCCTGGTATACTTGGTAAACTTATTCCTCTATAATTTTTACAATCCCTTTTGTCCCCCTTCCCTTTATATAAAGGGACTATACATGCTCTCTGCCAATCTCTAAGTACCTTCCCCTCTTTCATACATTTATTAAACAAAAATACCAACCTCTCCAACAATATACCCCCCCTGCTTTTAACATTTCTCTCATGATCCTGTCAGCTCCAGCTGCTTTACCCACTTTCATTCTACATAATGCCTCATGCACCTCCCCCACACTCACATCCTGTTCTTCACTCCTAAAAGATGGTATACCTCCCTGTCCAGTACATGAAATTACCGCCTCCCTTTCTTTGTCGACATTTAAAAGTTCCTCAAAATATTCTCACCATCTACCCAAAACCTCCCTTTCCCATTACTAAATCCCTCTCTATTATGTAATAATAATCACTCTTGGGCACACTAAATATTTAATCTGACATCAATACAGACATTTTCATTAATCCATCTATGATATTTTCTTCAAAATTATACAAGAAACATGATACATAGTACAGTATATTAACATTTTGTTTATATGCTATGGAGGTGTAGTAGCCAGGTGGAGGAAAACATTATGTCACTCCCACTTTTGTTTAAAATTCTTGGCTTGAATTATTCATTACTTTTGTTTATGATGGCATCTAAAGGTAGTTGTTATAAACGAAATTTAAAATCAGTGAACACAGTATGTCGATGGTAACGATATGGCTCTGGATCATATTAAGTATCGTGTAGCTGTGCAGTAGGTGTAGGTATGTACCCAGGCAGACTACATACCTACATTATTATTATAACTGATACGTATGTGTACCTGTACCTAAGTAAACTTACACACTGTGCTTGCATGCAGGTACACATTGAAATCACTAAGAGTGTCTTATTAGTCTTTGAAGATGCCATATTAAAATGATAACAACAACACAATAATAATCACTAAGGAGCATTAAAAATTGTATAAAACGTTAATAATAGACATTTTGCTTAATCCATCTAAATACACCTCACAGTAGAATAAATTAACAAATAGAGATGTGGTAGCCAGGCAACTTGTAGAATTGCGGTAGCAGGAAACTTTAAGGACTTGTGACGAAAACCAGACGCATTCATCTGGTTTGTTTACATTATGGTGGGTGGGGTGGAGAGGGCTGCCCTTCCTGGCTACCCATACTCCCAACTTTACTTCATACAAAAAAAAACTCACCTCTCACCCTACATTAAGACTACAAATATGCAAAATTTTATCGCTCTAGGGAGTTTAATGTTGTAGTAGGTATAAGTGGCCAGGCAGGATACCACACCTCCCACACAAATTTTCTACAAATACCTTTCACCTCTCACCCTACATTAAAACCATTAAGACTAAAAATATTTTAAGGTAGTAATGTGTGCACTGTATATGCATTTTTATTGCTCAAGCGAGTGATAGTATGTGTGGGTGGGGTGGCCAGAAGGGCTACCACACCTGACTTCTTAGAGTAAATACTACACTCACCTTTTTGCCCTACTTTAAGACTACAAATATTTGAGGTAAATAATGAGTGTACTGTGTATTTCCTTTTTAATGCCTAGTTCTATTGCTAACTTAATATAAGTTAGCATAAATGTTATCTGGCATTTAAAATGCATTTATAAATGGAAAAAAATGGAGTCTGCTTTCCGGCGAAGTCTGTTTTCCCGGTAGTAGCCTGGAACCTAACCTGCCAATAAGTGGGGCCCTACTGTACTTGATTTCCCCATTGTTTTCTGTATGTAAATCTTTATTTAACTTGAAACAAATTTTTTTTTTTTAATGGTTAGTATAGGTTGGTAGACAGCAACCGCCCAGGGAGGTACTACCGTCCTGCCAAGCGATTTAAAACTGAATCCTGTAATTGTTTTGGGCATTGATGGTAGGATTACTGGTGTCTTTTTTCTGTCTTCTTAAACATCCAGGATTTCAGGTACAATCTTGCTACTTCACTTACACTTAGGTCACACTACACATACTGTACAAGAACAAATATACACATCCCTCTGGGTTTTATTCTATTTTCTTTCTAGTTCTTGTTCTTGTTTATTTCCTACTCCATGGGAAGGGGAACAGAATTCTTCCTCTGTAAGCTATCGTGTTGAAAGAGGCAACTAAAATGCCAGGAGCAAGGGCCTAGTAACCCCTTCTCCTGTACAAATTTTACTAAATTTAAAAAGGGAAACTTTCATTTTTCTTTTTGGGCCACCCTACCTTTGGTGGGATAGGGCCCGATTGTTTAAAAAAAAAAAATAAATAATTTTGGGTGTCGAACAGTTTAAATTTTATTTGCATTATTTCTTAAGGGGAAAATGGTTTCGCCATTTAGCAATTTCGTCCTTCGGCAGACTCTGGAATGGATTAATTAACGTAACTCGGGCGTTCACTGCATCTTGAAATCAAACTAAAAAAAAAAATTTTGACAATTTTCCTGAGGACAGGTAAGGTCTCCCCACATCCCTGTCTATTTCATGGGTTTTTACTACACATGCTTCAATTATTGGGATGCCCTAAACCATGACCACTCATTCCTGGTTATTTTATTATCCGAGAAATATGAAAAAATTTTTGATTTTTTCAAGTGATGATGAATTCACAATGGAGGGCAAAGTGTAATTTAAGAAAGGCCTGGGGACTTAATGAATGGAATGCCTACATTTTTTATTTTGGACTCTGTTTTTAACCCCTTTGACTGTCAAAACCCCAAATCCTGAGGTGTTTCCCTGGTGTCGCAAAATCCCCCCCCCCCCAAAAAAAAAAATGAAATAAATAGAGAATCTTTTCTTGACTGTAATGACACCAAAAGAACGAACGTTGATGGAAAACTAAAGGAAATTTACACTCTCGTGAAGTTAGCGACCTCTGAAATATTTACGAATCGGCAATTTTGCCCACTTTACGCCCCTATTTCGGCTAATTCAAACTGTTCCAGTCGACCAAACTCATAGCTATTTCTTTAGAACTCCATTTTTTTCTATCGCTTGAGTACAAGAAACTGCCCATTTACAGTTTTTCAACTACACAATAACGTGATCAGAAATTTGAAATTTTGGTAAAATTTCACGAAAATTAAAAAATATGACAATTTAAAAATAGGGTCCAGAATGAACAATGCAGACTTTCCCTGGCTCTAAAAATAGCATTTTTCTTGTTCATCAGTCACATCTCCAGGCCCCCCTGATATTACTCCTGCTTTCTATTTTGAATATTTATTCTAACAAAAAAATAGAAGATTTACTGTTATGCAGACTACTGCAATTTTTAATAATAATTGTACAAATATTGTCAACCCCTTCATGGGAACATATTAGAAGGCTACTTCGACATTTATTGGAAAATGACATTTGTTTACTTTTGAACATCAGCAAAAAAACAAACATTTTTCCCTAATTTGAGCTCCATTTCAAGGTTCTTTTCATAGTAAATCAATCAAAATCACCTCAATTTTTATAATATGTTTTACACTATCAAATGAAACCAAGAAAACGAGAATACAACCATAAATACTATAACAAAAATAACCACAAAGTCGGGAATTTAAAAAAAAAAAAAAAAAAAAAAAAAAAAAAAAAAAAAACGGTCGGAGTCTTTCTTTCTCATTATGCACTGCGTGCTGCAGGATTTTTTTTTTATTATGGTGCACATTGACCACAAAGACCTATTCTCTCACATGTGGGCCTACCAGCTTTCTCCTGAATGATTTGAAGCCGCTAGAATTTATGAGCAATGTATGGGCACAAACAGTAGCTCGTAAGACGTGTATACAGTGGACCCTCCCCTCCCAGAGTTTCGTGATTAATCCATTCCAGAGAGCCTGCCAAAGGTCGAAATTCACGAAACTCAAAACTATTTTCCCCATAAGAAATAATGCAAATAAAATTAATTTCCCTTCCAGACACCCAAAAATATTAAAAAAAATTTTTTTTTTTTCAAATTAAATAAAGATTTACATAATGAAAAACAATCAGAAATCAAGTACATGCATTTTTAAAAAAAATAATAGTAACATTACACTTACCTTTACTGAAGACTTCTGGGTGAATGGAAGATGGGTGATGATGATAGGAGGAAGGTGTACACTAATTGTTTGAAGGAGAATCTCCTCCATTAGGACTTTAGGTGCCAATCCTTTTCTGGGGTTACTTTCCTTCTTTTAATGCCACTGGGAACAACTGGACTCCTGGCGCACAAAATATCTATCCAGAGGTCTTTTTCTGGCATTTCTGATTTCCCTGAAGTGGACACAACACTGTCATTGCACATGTTGCAGATACGGCTTGTTTCAGCTTGGTCAGAGTGATACTTTTTAACAAAAAATTTTGCAACTCATTTTACATTCCACACATTCCTTAATCACTGAAGAAGGCACCTCATTCACTCCCTCTCCCTCCTCCTCTGAAGCAAGTTCCTCGGCTGTGGTCTGGGGCTGTTCCAGTTGAAGCTCTTGCAGTTTGTCAGTGGTTAGCTCTTCCCTGTGGTCCTCCAAGTCTTCCACATCCCCCTCACCACTTTATTTACCAAAGGGCTTGCACAGCTTTCCTTGGGTCCATGATGACTTATTTTGCCCGTTGCAAGCACAAAAAACAATGGATTATTATGAAATGTATTGTATGAACCCGCGGGGTGATGGTAAAGTGTTGGAAACAATGGCACACTGAGTGTGAATGGGGTGGGAGACTGGCTTTGTGTGCGTGTTGACGGGCGGGGGCGGTACCGGACGGTTTCCGAAACACGAGTTTTTTTTTTACGAAACTCAAGGCCAAATAAAAAAAAAAAAAAAAAAAAAAAAAAAAACGCCAAAGGTCGAATTTCGCGAAAGTCGGGCTGCCCAAACTCGGGGGTCCACTGTATATGACCAAAACACTCAAAGGGTTAACTGGTTTTTTTTTAAATTTTCTGTAAAAGTGGCTAAATTTCCCACATTTTGTGCACAGTAAATAGAGTTTGATGTTTGAATGGGAGGTTTCTTGTGCTTAACTGAGGGTCCCAAAATGAAAGTTAAATAAACCAATCACGTAATTTTTTGCATTACACTAAAGAAAATTCTTAATTTTTTTTTTATTATCAACTTTTTTACATTTTATCTTATTACTGACAGCAAACAATACTGTATTAACCCCTTTCCCCTGTCACAACCCCAAATCCTGAAGTGGTTTTGTTGCAAAATATTCGGGAAAAAAAAAAAAAAAAGATATTTTCACAAAAATTTCATAACGATGTCCCCAAAACATCCTACTCCACTTTGTATTACTCTCTAATCTACCTATACTTCCCTATGATGCTGTGTGGGGATGAACAACACCTAGTCACCTTAAACCTGTTGTTACTCAGCAAAAATAAGCTCAGAATAATCAATAATTCAGGCTCCAGGCAACACACACACACACCCTCCCCCTTAATCAAAAGTTTAGTTTGCTTAATATATAAAATATTCACACTTTCTACTGTGAAGGCTATGTCTGCAGGACACTCAATTAAACATTAATCCAGAGCTTAAATTCTGTGCGTAGAGCTACAACATAAAACATGGACAACACAAGGAACAAATATCACTGACATTCCATGTGTATTGTCTCAACCTGTTCAAAAACTCCATCCAAATAAAACCCAAAAATTTAGAACTCGCTGCCTGAAAATGAAAAAATTTCCCTGTCTACCAACATTTTTACTAATATTGTTAAAAACCAGTTAAAAAATCTCACATAAATGCAATATACATTAACTGTAAACTGTCATGCTGTTAATTCATCACCTCTTCAATCACTCCATAAAATGCATATCACTGAACCAATGTAAATACTACGATGTACTAATTGTTTTGTAATTGACCATTTGTCATTCACAACCTATTTCACTGTACATACTTGTGACAGCAGTGAACTACATAAGTTGTCTCAAATACCATACAGGTCTAGATTTAATTAGTATTTAAGCCCTATTCTGATTAGTTTGTCTGAACTGCACTGCATAATAGTGGCTTTCTTTGGTGCCTACTTTTGTATCAAATTCTGCATCAAAATATTTATGTCTACTATAATCTTTGTAAGGACCATGAAAAAAAAACTTAAATTTTGAAATTTTAAATATAAGACTAGACCAAATAGTTCTCTTCCCAACACTTAGTTCTCCACAGGAATGACTGGGTTCCTGGGTCCCACGTTTCATTACAAGAGATTTCCTGTAATGATTTTTTTTTTAAATCGAGTATGATTGCAAGTATCAGAATTCTTGAGGCTAACAGGTGATGTGTTAAAGCCAATCCCTTCTACAAGACTCTTCATTATGCTTTAAATTTTTTTTTTTTAAACATGCCTTAAACAAAGGTGCCTTAGTGCAAGGCACTTCAAAGTTTCTGCTTCAAAACATTCAGCTACTGCTTTCATAATTTTGGGTACTGGTGGTAGGATTCTTTAAGTGGTTCATAGAACCCAATCACATAAAATACAGGTATCAAGTATGAAAACCTACTTTTCTGTGAAGGATTTCAAGAACCATGGTATCCACCCCACCCACATGTCAGCTGTTCCTCATCAGGCTGTATCAAGTGTATAGGGTCTGTGAAATGAGTGATACAGACAAAAAATGGGAGCTCAGGTATGAGGAAGGCAATTTACTGGGCAAATTTATCATTACTAAATATTATGGAGGTTACACTAACAGGTCACTATAGGATGTCGGTGATTTTTTGCAGCCATTCACAAAGTAGTCTTGTATAGTAATTCAAAACATTATATTACTGAGGTATTGTATATCTTATTTTAATCAATATTAAAAGATTTTTTATTTTATTTTCTTCCAATTTCTTGTGGTTGTGGTGGAAGAAGGTGGGGGGTAGAAAAGTGGCCAGGCTTGCTAGGAGCAGCCATGAAGTGTGCTTGACTGTTTTTTATTTAAAGTGGTTGTTCAATTATGCTTTTAATTCTCCTCTTCTTGTAGTTTTTAAATATTTTTCCCATCTCTTATGCTAGATGACAAATGTGCCTATCTTATTACCCATCATCTATTAGGGGAAGTTAGGTTGAATTTCGTGGCTGATAAATAAAGTTGGTCAAACAAGCCAAACTAGTGCATTTAATCCTTGTACTCTTACATGCAAGGAAATTAATGTTCTGTGCAAATTTTTAATCTTGCATGAAAACTCACTTAGCAATGTGACATTCACTCTGTTAAATTTATATCATAGAATTCAGTACAGCTTACTCCTCCACAGCCTAAGGTTGTATGCAACATCAATGAAATGTGTCAATTTTGTGATATGTACTTTTTTCATCAGTTATTACTCTGAAGAATTTAGCTTGACTTTTGGCTTGCTTGACTAAACAATGCTAGCCAAATTAAATAAAGTCAGAAAGTTTGGCAACAAATACATATCAATATACAGTATATATACATACTGTGTGTATATATATATAAACAAACATATACATACACACTGTACTGATATGGTAAGAAAGATGTATAGCTGTGTCAGCATATATTGTTCTGGAGCAGCCCATATATAAAAATATAACATGAATATATATTTTCAGGTCAACAAAATACTGATGCAAGGTTCTTTGTCTCTCTTCAGCACTGGTGTGGACAAGTGTAAGAATGTGCATGATGTATTTGTATATACAAGGCATACAGGTATGCGTGTTACCATATGTATAGTGGCAGAATAGTGGGGACTGACTGTTTAAATGTGTTATTTTTAGTACAGGGGTTGAGTGCGTATCAGGTTTAGTTTTTGTGCGTTGTGTGCAGAGATGTGTGTATAATGAGGGTATACACTCCATGCTGTGGTGAGCTTGTGGTCATGTCAACAACACAGGTCATGGAAGGGTCATAAAGGCCCCCAAGCTAAGTTACAGACAGCAGCATTAGACGAGAAGCATTCAGAAGCAGTGTAAGGTACGAAGAAAATATCAATAAATACCCGTCTCTCCCTTTGTTGAAGTGCGACAAAACATAATAAACGTAATATTTAGTACAATATTTCAACTTTATCTACCATTAGCTACAACATTAAAATTCTCTGAACTACAAAAAACTATACTCTATAGACATCCTATGAAATTCTACATTAAAAGCTCGCCTTAAAGCATCATGACTACGATGTCTCTATTTTACTTTTCCGATACATTAACTGAACTTAGACAAACACACAGATTCTTTACCTTAAGTTCGGTTTTAGAATCCAAATGAACATCTTCAAAACAAAGGTAACTGAGGAGGCAAAAAATAGGATAAGGACAATCCACTCAAAGTAGGGGCTGTCAACCACATAAAGGCAGCCTTGTCGCACATGGTACCACTTCTTGTAGGAGTTTGTCTGTGTACAACGGCTACAACACTGTAATCTGAAAGAGAGTACTAATTTTGATGACAGCATGTTAGATAACATGAAAGACAAAGCAATATAGGAGTGAATGTTTAACAGTTCCAAGAATGATTGACAGCAAGAATGATTTTAAAAATCAACACGGCTCCAAAGGAAAATACATAAGGGTCCTAGCAAATGATGCCTCTGACATTTTTTATAAATATATTTTCTTTGTTTTGGCTTTATCAAATATAAATATTTTGTGTATATTATTTGGTACAATTGTGGCAAGTTTCCTATATGGTTGGTACTAGGGATGTGCCAAGATGTCCATATCAGTGGTATCGGCTGATTCTGATGGTACTGGTATCAGCCTAAAATTGAATGTCAGTATCAAATACAGCGGTATCTTGAGTTTTGTACCGCTCCCAACTCGAACAATTTTTTAAGTATTATTGTAAGTAGTACTTTCCTAAGTGTATTTTTAGGTGTCTGAAATGGACTAATCTAATTTACATTATTCCTTATGGGAACAAATTCATTCAGTAAAGGCACTTGAACAGCCTTCTGGAACAAATTATGTACGGAACTCTGGGTACCACTGTAATCTGTTAGGGCATCAGTAGGCATTGGCTAATTCTTGTGGTATTGGTATTGGCCTAAAACTGTACATCAGTACCTGCAAATTATTAGTATTGTCCCATTGATAGTTGGTACAATTTGGAAAGGAAATGTGGCTTGTATTATGTTTTTGATATGCACAGTGTGTAGGGAAATATACCTAGCTACACCAACTTGGCCTAGCAGGCCTACATTAAGCCTCTTCAAACTTTTCAAATGTTTAAACCCTTTCAGGGTTCAGAGGCCAAATTTCAAAGTGTGCACCAGGGTCCAAGAATTTTAAAAAGATAATTGCTATTTTTTCATGAAATGGCGGAGAATCTTTTTCTGAAGGTAATAAAACAAAAAGTACGAAATTTGATGGAAAACTGACGAAATTATGCTCTCGCGAATTTTGATGTGTCAGCGATTATTTACGAATGGTGATTTGCCGACTTTGACTCCCATTTTAGGGCAATTACAGTATTCCAGTCAACCAAATTCTTAGTTATTTCACTAGTATTACTTCTATTTTATCGACTGAGCACAAGAATCGCCAAGTCAACTGTTTCACACAAATAAAGTGACCGGAAATGGTAATTTGGCCAATTTAATGCAAAGTTCAAAATATTCCAATTTCAAAATAGGGTCCAGAATAAACAATGCAGGCATTCCTGGCACTAAACTAACATTTCCTCTGTTCATTAGTTACGTTTTCAGGCTTTACAAATGAATTCCATTTTGATTTTTTATTCACAAAATGAATTTTTATTCAAACCAAAAAATAGAAGATTTACTGTTATGCAATACTGTAATAACTGTATAACTAATATCACCACATTTGTGAATGTATATTAGACCCACCAGCTGTCATGTATTAGACTTTGAGGTCATTTGTTTACTCTTAAACATCGGCAAAAATTTAACATCTACTTTGAGCTCAGTTTCAAGCCATTTCCAATACTAAAACCAATCAAAATCATCTCTATTTCTGTAGTATATCTTCCATTCTACAAATGAGACCAAGAAATTGCAAATACAACTATAAAAAACATACGAAAAAACACTGCAAAGTGGCTGTTTTAATAGAAAATTACGGTCTCAGTTTTTTTCTCATCATTATGCACTGTGTGCTGCAGGATTTGTTTTATGTGGTGCACACATACCACACAGATGTATTCTGTCATATCTAGGCCCAAATTTACTGCTCACAGCTTATTAGAGTGAGTTGAAGCTCAGGCTTAGATCTAAGGTTTGGACCCTGAACGTAAAGCCGTAGATCTATGGTACGGACCCTGAAAGGGTTAAGTAACAACTAACAGGACATTAGGCATGTTTTATTATAGAGTTTTTACCTGTAGAATATAAAAAATTACTTGCAAATTTGGAAGTGTCTGAACTGTAACTATTTTCCACATTTCCTTCATTTCACATAACCTTAATTTGCACAAGGTACTAATTTTTAGGAATGTATCTCAAGGTTGAGAAGGTTTACTCTGTGTACCCAGTGAGTTGTACATACGGGACAGCTCAGCTTCTCTTTCTGTGTCTGCATTTGCCTATATATGATTGCATAGGTCAAGTCCTAGCTCCTGGTCCTGGTCCACAATGTTCAGATTTCCAAATTTACTCCTTCCTAGCCTCATGGGCCCTATCATAACTGCTCTTAAAACTATGTATGGGAGAAAGCCTCATGCTACTTCTTTGAGATCATTTCACTTCTCAACCACTGAGTCTGAAGAAATACTTTCTGACATCCCTGTGACTCATTTGTGTTTAACTTACAGTTGTGTTCCTGTGTCCCTGTCTACTCTATCAATTCCTCTAAGTATTTTGCACCTTCCCATATCTCCCTGATTATAAATTACAGGTTCAAACCCACCATTCTGTAATTTGTTTGCAACTGTATTATTATAATTTCATGAGTCGCTCCCATGTTCTTCTATCTTGCAACTGTTGCTTAATACAATTGTTAGTCTCCCCTCGTAGCTCATGCCCTTGGCTCTGGAAAAAACCCTTGTTCCCAGCTTCTGTACTTTCTCCAGTTCTTTCAACATGCTTTTTCAGGTGTGGGTTTCTAACTGGTGCCACACACCCAAGATGGGCTAAATGAATACAGAGGGCCCAGAATGACTTAGTCGAGATTCCTAAGGCTAATCTTTAATTTACCAGACAATTTTGAAACATAAAAATAAATATAATTTTATTTCTTTTTGCTTTAAATACAAAAAAGTTACAGAGTTACACAGTCCAAGTGATTGTGTTTAGAAATTGATCTTGGTATAAACAAATAATTTGGTGCAATTGTAGGCTCAGAAGAAGGCCCCTAATTATGTGATGCATTTCAAGACTAATCATAAGGCTTACATACTATTTCAATCTAGACTTAGTATATTTTTAATGATATTGAGTATCAGTGCCTCTGACATAATGTGTTGGACTTAACCTTTTTAAGAAACTATGCAGATAAGAAAAATACAAAACTATCAGTAGCTGCAAAAGTTCCTTAACTTCCAATTGGCTTCAGAACTCTATTAAAAAAATACTTCTTTAATATGAAAATGATTACTGCATTGACTGTTAATATCAACAATATTGGGAGTTCAGTTTAGACGTTTTCTCTTCATATTTAAAATGTTTTATTAAACTTAGCATTCAAGTAATCAAATTTTAAATTATGCTCTAAAAAGGGGTCATTTAAGTCCCAGTTATAAGGACTGATCTTAGTATGCCACTCACTTTTTTTTATTATTTCCATCTGTAGCCTTTCTTGGGCATTATTGCTATTGGGCACAATGTTAGCAGCAACACTTTCAAGAAACAACTGACCACATGAAGCCAGCAATGCTGGTAGGAGAACAATTTTTTTTTTTTTTTTTTTTTCCCAACAAGTCCGGCCGTCTCCCACCGAGGCAGGGTGACCCAAAACAGAAAGAAAATCCCCCAAAGAAAATACTTTCATCATCATTCAACACTTTCACCCCACTCCCCACATTATCACTGCTTTTGCGGAGGTGCTCAGAATACAACAGTTTAGAAGAAATTATACGTATAAAAAACACAACATATCCCTCCAAACTGCCAATATCCCAAACCCCTCCTTTAAAGTGCAGGCATTGTACTTCCTATTTTCCAGGACTCAAGTCAGACTATATGAAAATAAAACCCGGGTTTTCCCCGAATCCCTTCACTAAATATTACCCTGCTCACACTCCAACAGATCGTCAGGGCCCAAGTATCATTCGTCTCCATTCACTCCTATCTAACATGCCATGCACGCTTGCTGGAAGTCCAACCCCTCGCCCACAAAACCTCCTTTAAAACCCCCCTTTCCCAGGATGACCCCTACCCTCCTTCCTTCCCCTATAGATTTATATGCTTTCCATGTCATTCTCTTTGATCCATTCTCTCTAAATGACCAAACCACCTCAACAACCCCTACTCTGCCCTCGACCCAATGCTTTTATTAACTCCAAACCTTCTCCCAATTTCCACACTCCAAATTTTCGCATAATTATTTACACCACACATTGCCCTTAGACAGGACATCTCCACTGCCTCCAACCGTCTCCTCGCTGCTGCATTTACCACCCAAGCTTCAAAATCCATATAAGTGTTGGTACTACTATACTTTCATACATTCCCTTCTTTGCCCTCATAGATAACGTTTTTTGACTCCACATATACCCAAAAGCAACCTCACTATTTTTCCCCTCATCAATTCTATGATTAACCTCATCCTCATAAATCCATCCGCCGACACGTCAACCCAAGTATCTGAAAACATTCACTTCTTCCATACTCCTCCTCCCAATTTGATATCCAATTTTTCTTTATCTAAATCATTTGATACCCTCATCACCTTACTCTTTTCTATGTTCACTTTTTAACATATTTATATTTAAAAATAATAGTGTAATAACTGAAAACTTATCAGTGTCAATATGAATGATTTTTTTTTCCCTTAAAATTACTATACAAACAATAATTAAATATTTAGCCTTTATTTGACAGAAATAACAAAATGAATAATAATCAAAACCTGAATAAGAGAAACAAATGAACACACCCCCCACCACTTAATTTATTTCGCTCACTTTTTTAATTTTTTTTGCCCAAAAAAGGAGAACTACGTATACAACACTACTATTTACCGCAACACCATGCCGGATCAGGCCGCAGGGGCATGAAATCCAGAACACCTTCCAGGTATGCATGTATTTCTATAGAGATAGCACCCTAAATTCAAGGGGTTTATTCATTAGAATCTAGACTACCCGTAATTCAACATTACATCTGTATAATAAAGTTTGTTTCAGGATTTTGCTTCAGAGACTTTCAGCTTAAATCTCACTAATTTAAAAAAATATTTATAAGAAATAATGATTAAAAAAAAAGGAGAAAAATTTTAAGAAAGTGAAAGCCAATGAGTATTTTGAACTCTTATGGTTGGTTTTTCAATTTTTGGAGTTGAACATCAAGCCCCCAAAAAAATGAGGGCTTGGATAATGGGAGGGAATAAGTTCAGTGCAAACAAGGAAAAACCTGGTCCAATTACTTGTATCACAATTCTCTCACTGCATCAATGTACCTCTCTTGAGGGGCATCCATTGGTAAAAAAAGTGTGAAACCCGAAATCTATTTAAAATTTAAAAACCTGCAAACTAATAGGATTTCGCAAAGGGGAAAAAACATAACCATATTTCATGAAAATAAAAAATTGTTAAAAACTAGAATATTAATGTACTGAATTTAAATTTATAAAAAAAAATAACTGATAGTAATTAAACAATTTTAAATTTTAAAAGCACATTTAAAAGGGCTATGTAATCAAGTTATTTATGAAGGGCTAATTTATAAGCACAATTCTACACACAAAACAAATGGAATTCATTTATTATAGTAAAGCTTAATGAATCTCTGAAACTC
>NW_026510570.1:0-13982 GCF_026875155.1 Cherax quadricarinatus | reverse complement strand
ATAATAGGAGTCCTCAGGTTGTTCTTCAACTCTATAATCCTTGGTTAGGCCTCCATCCAGATTATGCTGCACAGTTTTGGTCACCGTATTACAGAATGGATATAAATGCTCTGGAAAACGTACAAAGGAGGATGACAAAGTTGATCCCATGTATCAGAACCTTCCCTATGAGGATAGACTAAGGGCCCTGAATTTGCACTCTCTAGAAAGGCGCAGAATATGTGGGGATATGATTGAGGTGTATAAATGGAAGACAGGAATAAATAACGGGGATGTAAATAGCTTGCTAAAAATATCTAGCCTAGACAGGACTCCCAGCAATGCTTTAAACTGGAAAAATTCAGATTCAGGAAGGATATAGGAGAGCACTGGTTTGACAACAGAGTTGTCGATAAGTGGAACAACTCCCGAGTACAGTTTTAGATGCCAAAAACGTTGTGTAGTATTAAAAATAGGTTGGATAAATACATGAGTGGATGTGGGTGGGTGTGAGCGCGATGACTAGCTTGTGCTACAAGGTCAGATGCCGTGCTCCTTCCCTAGGTGAATGTGACCTGACCTGACTAAGTTGGGGCATTGGCTTAAGCCGGTAGGAGGCTTGACCTCCCTCGCATCGGCCAGCAGGCCTGTTGCAGTGTTCTTTGTTCTTATGTATGAAAAACTGAAACCACCTAACTTTGTGCAGCTGTACTTTGTGTATCTGTACGTAAGTAAACTTGCACCAACCTCTCTCGACCCACGAAATTTAATAACCCTGATCATACAACAGAGCGAAAAAAAATAATGTGAGGGACCTGGGAGTGGTAATCTCTGAGGATCTCACTTTCAAGGATCACAACAGTGCCACTATCACATCTGCAAAGAAAATGATAAGATGGATAATGAGAACGTTCAAAACAACAGATGCCAAGTCAATAATGATCCTTTTTCAATCACTTGCTCTCTTTGGGCTGGAATACTGCTGTACATTAACATCTCCGTTCAAAGCAGGTGAAACTGCCGATCTAGAGTGTACAGAGAACCTTTACTGCACATATAAGTTCTATCAAACACCTTAACTACTGGGAATGCTTGGAAGCACTTGACTTGTGCTCGTTGGAACGCAGGCGAGAGAAATACAACATAATCTACACTTGGAAAATCCTAGAAGGAATGGTCCCGACTCTGCACACAGAAATCACTTCCACCGAAAGTAAAATACTGGGCAGGCGATGCAAAATTACCCTTAATGAAAAGTAGGGGCACCATTGGTACACTAACAGAAAACACAATAAGTCTGGGGCCCAAAACTGTTCAACAGCCCCCCACCATGCATAAGGGGAATTACCAATAGGCCCCTGACTGCTTAAAGTCGGTGCTGATCAGCCGGGCTGTGGTTCATACGTTGGACTACGTGTGGCCAGCAGTAACAGCCTGGTTGATCAGGCCCTGATCCACCGGGAGGCCCTGGGTCGTGGACCGTGCCGCGGAGGCGTTTATCCCCGGTAACACGATTGTAAAAAAACCCAAAGGAACGGGTGAGACTAACCCATGGCAAGTGAGTCTTAGCACTTTCCTTCCCCTTCACGTCGTTTGTAATTCCATTCATCTACTTGACAATGTCATCTCCCTCAACCTGTCTCCGGACTCAGCACTTCCTGCACTTTAACTCCACCCCCCCCCTCTCCATTATTCCCGTCTCCATCACATATCCACACGCTCCTGCTCTTTTCCATTCCTCCGCCGCTACTTCTCCCCTCTCATCTCCATCCTCTCCCATGGTAGTTACAGTTCTCTCCCAGCTTAAACCCATTGCTCGACGATAGCCTTGTGTCCCTACTGAAGCCTCCCGACTCGGGCAGATGAACGAAAACCATCCTGTGTGATGGAACATGATAGGGAAAGAGTATTTAGGTGCCACTATGTAACTGTGATAGAGAGTATGGTAGCAGTACGGTGTGAGTATTTTGAGAGTTGGTTGAAACACGAAGGGTGGACTATCATCCTGGACCTCACTGTGATGTCTTTTAAAAATCACCCAGCATGTTGTCACCCTCATGACTTATCACTCCCTCCTGGCCCCTCTTTCTCCCCATCTTCCCTCTCCCTCATTCATCTCCGCGTCCTTCCTATATTCCTTCACCATCCTTTTCCTCCATTCCCCTCCGTCCTCCCTACACATCCTTCTCTACATTCCAGGCGACATGTGAGAGGACAAGGATCCCTTTCCCCACAGTGATTCATCCTAAGATATCTCAATATCAATTTTCTTTTCTATTTTTGAACTAGCTTGTAAATTTCTTCCTAATACTTACACCTCTATACATTTTATTATCCCTATTCGTATTTCCTTTTCCTCTTCATTTGCATTTCCATTATCCCTACCACCTCCTTCTTTATCGCATCTCCACTCCTCTCACCTCCCCTTCCACTCTTCCTGAAATTCGTGTTGGGGAATTTGCTTGATTACTAACTCAATCACAGTTTCAATAAACACTTGAATAGCCCGTGAGCTAGCTGGCACAAATATATAGGGGTGAAAGGTTGAATATGAGGGTGACTTACCTAATCACAGAACGGGTGTGGGTTTGATCCCATGGTAAGTGACTCCTAAACTCACAGGGCAGTGTGTTAACTGGGCCAGCTGGCTCTAATAAGAATCTTCCAACTAGGTATATTTCTGCGCACCATAGGGAGGTTAGCATGGGCCACCACTGTGACCCCAAATGCAGGTTTTTACAGATGAATCCACACCAACGTGGCTTGTGGTGAACTCGAGCTCAAGTTCCCTCAAAGCCGCCATTGTGGTATTACGATTTCGCGAGTCGTGATATGTAAGGACTGATGGACTGAACAAATCGACTCACAGCTGTGGGGACTGATTACCTCAAACTAAATCCTCTTATTCCACCTTTTTCTGACTTGTACTGAAGAAGCCACTATGTGGGGAAACGTTTCCAGAACAAATGTTGCAAAAAGTGTCTTATTTGTTATGGTAATACCAGTGTTTATCTTAGTTCTTCTGTCACGCTTTAATATGTCGAGGGGAAAATACAGAGCAACATATGCTCAGTAAATATAGCATATTATATTTTTAAAATACCTCTAGAGTTACTTTTCTTGCTTTTAGAAGAGGGGATAGCAGCTGGCTGAGTGATAGCAGCTGGCTGAGTGATAGCAGCTGGCTGAGTGATGGCAGCTGGCTGAGTGACGGCAGCTGGTTGAGTGATGGCAGCTGGCTGAGTGATGGCAGCTGGCTGAGTGACGGCAGCTTAATAAACTTGTGTCAGTTGAAGATAAAAGAGGGGGAGACTCGCTCCTTCGTCCGCTAAAATACATGCTACTTTAGTACTGACTGAATGACGTCTGAGGACTGAGGAAAAAGCAGACTGAAGAAGGTTGAGTAAACTCACCTTCATCTTTTTCTTCTTCTTTACATTAAACTCTTCTTTGCTTCTAGGCATTATATAGCTGAGAAATAATTTACAGAAACAAGTGTAAAGAAACATTTACACAGGGTACAACAGGAGCCTAAGTAATGTAAGTGATAAAATAAAAGTCACAGATCTGTGTTAGGAATGTTTCACAACACTGTGGGAGGAACATTTCACAACACTGTGGGAGGAACGTTTCACAACACTGTGGGAGGAACGTTTCACAACACTGTGGGAGGAACGTTTCACAACACTGTGGGAGGAACGTTTCACAACACTGTGGGAGGAACGTTTGTGAATGAGATTATTTGGTGATGCTGCAGCGGAGCGGGGTTCAATAAAAGATCTTCAGAGGCTTCTTACTTTATTTGTAAGTCGTGGTGGGTACACAGGCTTGTGTGTTTGTGCCCATGGCCCGGGAGGGCCATGCCCACGATGGAGAGAGGGAGTAGGATTGTTGTCTGCTTCTACGCTGCTGAGAGAGTGCGTGTTACAAAAAACGCGATTCTAAAAGCTTAGAGATCTCCAGTGAATACTAGAAAGGACTGCCCTTCTAGCATCCAGCCTGTTACTGGGTTTTCGTAACAAGTAGTCAGTATCCTGGTCCAATCATCCATTAGAATTCAGTATGATTCAATAGTGCTTCAGGATTACAACTGGTAGGCTACTAACTAGAGAAATTAAAATTTAATAAATTTATTAAGTCTAGAGGTATATTATCAAATTAAATTAATCACAGTAATCAAAATAATTTTAAATTTCACTTCTCTCATGTACAGTATTATTGTGCTGAAAGCACATATCACATTTATTATTCTAAGTACCGTCTGGTACATTAACATTTAATAATAATATACAAATATGTACAAGTTTGTGTGTATGTGTGTAAGTGCTCTAAGTAGTTCGCTATGTCTCATGACTCGACTAGACTTAAACAAGTGACTGACAAAGTCCTCACATAAACTAACTTCTTGACCAACTGGCAGTCAGAACAGTCTGCTTGAACAATAAAAAGAATGCTAAGCTCAATAGCAATCTAACAAGCAACTGCGACACAGAATCAGGAACAAGGAGATAAAATAACGACACAAAGTAGGGACCATCAGCAGATCTCCACAAAAGTCACACAACTCCCATACCACTGAATCTAAGTTCAGCATAAGAAAATCCCGGACTGTGACAGTACACAGAAACCAGTACAAATTAGGTCAGAAGCTACAGCTCAGGACCTGAGTTGCTCAGAGTGTCTATGAGAACACACGACCTCAGTACAATGTCGAAAATCACTAAGTTTATACAATTTTTCTGTGAACAGAGTTCTACAGAACTAACAAGAAAGCTACAGAGACGATCTTCCAACAAGGGCCAAAAGGAACAGTTAGGCACTTGTCAGGAATACGTCCAATCACCAAGAGAGTCTAGACCAGACTGAATACTTCAGGCGAGGTGTGAACACCCCCCCTCCTATCACGTGATAGCTCCGTGGACAGTTGCTGCCCAGCAACAGAAGCCGGCAGAGTAACAAGTCACAAGCGATAATTACAGTAGACAATCAAGACTTGAACTAAAGAGCATATAATGTGTGTTACATCCTACCTAACAACATAAAAAAATCAAATAATAAAAAAGCAATTATTTAGTTTTAGCCATTATCGCAAAAAAAACAATATAAAATTAATGAAAGGGGTAAAATTATTACATTACATCATAATATACTTTTGAAACCCTTCAAGGGTTCAACGTGCGTGGGGGGACCAGCACCCCACTGACGGGGCAGGCCAGAGGGGGCAGCCCCTAGGCGCGAAATATCAAAAAGCTGGCAGACAGCAAGGCTGTCGTGCAGACAGTACAGGCTTCTACATTTGCTGGGGCACCTACCTCGCATCTTCCGACGGAAAATACGGGTGGTAAAAAAAAAACTCGGTCCCCCTCTCACAGGACAGGCCAGAAACAGAAAAAAAATATTATATTATTTTTATAAGGGGACATAAAAAAAAAAAAAATTTTCCTACAGGAGGGGAAAAAAAAAAACTGTGGGGTGTGTAAACATCATGGTCAAAGGCAGTGAGTGTCAAAGGCCATCACGCACACCTTCCTGCATTGGACAGTACTGCAACCAGGAACATCCGCCACTGAGCGTGACATAATGGTTACGGTCCCCTTAAGAAAGGTGAAGAGTCATCGTAGGGAGTCATGCGGGTTTCACTAAACCCTGGGGCACGACATGCTGGTGACCTCGGTGAGGCATCGCAAAACTCGGCAATGGGCAGGACTTGTGGCCCGCGACTCAGGAGGAACTTCTCAATTGATACTGCCTGGGCTGTCCTGCAGTGAGCGTGGAGCGAGTGTGGGGGAGACATGGCAGAGATGACGGGTGAAAAACATCGGGGATCAAACAAAAAACCCCCAGACTGAGTGAGCGGCTAGCAGCCCAAATGACATCATTTTGTGCAGGAGCTCACTGAAGGTATGACACGAGGCTGACACGGCGCCTGCTGACAGGGCTAACTGCACCCTTGACGAGTGCCATTCCTCAGCGTTGGAGTTTATAGCAGGGGTTAGTCTAAGCATCCCCAGACTTGTTGAGGTCCACCTCAATGGGCCGGGAAGAGAGTGTGAGGGGTGGTTGGAGATGTGGGGAATGAGGCTTCTAGCGTGAGGTGCAGTCTGTCTCTCACTGTGAGGAGGCTGTAGGTGGGAGGAAAGCAAACGGCTACCAGCGTGAGGTGCAGCCCAAGCACCTGCTACAAAGTGGCGGTTGTTCACAGTAATGGGAGCGCATCAGAGTAAGGAAAGTTAAGAGTGAAGATTGAAGGTGGGAAAATCGCTTCTCTGTTCTCCAGGATAAATTTACTTCAGTGGCAGTGAAAGGTTAAGGGTACTACTGCCCCTGCTAATGAAGGTAAGCGCTTTTCTTGTGGTTGGGGGCCCTTCAGGTAAGATATGTTGACCGTGCTTTTTGTAATGGGAATAAGAAGATGAGAGATAGAGTGTGCTTCCCTGGAGCTGGTTTGTGGGGACATTGTCAACAGGGGGGATAATATCATGTCAGGTAATGGAAACAAGCCCATTATCTGTCTCAGTGCTGGTGGAAATGATTTGGAAGGGTAGGGGGAGAAGAGCTGCTAGATAAGTACAGGTCAGTATAGATTTCATTAGTCTAAGGGAGGGATCCCAATCATATGTAGCATTTTGCCTAGAAGGGGAGTAGGAAATGAATGGTTGTCTAGGGCAATTGGTGTAAATTGCTGGCTAGACAGATACTGCAAGGAACTTGCAATCCCATTCATTGACAACTGGACAACTTTTTTGGCAAACATGATATGTATGAAGGGATGGGGTACATCTCTCTGGGGCAGGGTGGTTTAGCACTTGCAGACTCGATTGAGAAGGCCCTTGGTGAAATGCCTATGATTTTAAAACTGATGGAAGATAGAGGTTTTGGGTGTGTGTGGGAAACAAGCAGGTTGCAACACTTTGGGTTGGAAACAGTAAATGTATAAAAGGCATTCAGCATGAAGTTATAAATAAAGACAATAGAACAGGTCAGCAAACAAAGGGGGACAGCAGAGGGCAGCAAGGGACTAGCTCCTTTAAGGTTTACTATACTAATAGCAGGGTGTTAGAAATAAGATAGATGAGCTAAGATTATTGCAAGTGCAGGAAACATAGATATTATTGCTATAACAGAGACCGGGGCTCAATCTGAAAAAAGATAGAGGATGCCCTTGAATGTCACATAAAAGGCTATAAATTTTTCCCACACTGACAGGGTAAACGGGGAAAGGTGGTGGAGGTAGGATGTATGTAGAGACAATTTTAAATTGTTGTGTTAGACAAGATTTTAAAATTAGAAGCGTCAGCCACTGAATCTGTTTGGTTCCAGCTTCTCGAGGGCCGAGAAAAACTAATTTTGGTGTGTGATTTACAGGGCCCCAAATCTTGATAGGGGTGCAGTAAAACTTCTATGGGACGAAATTCGTTAAGGCATCTACATACGAAAATGTTGTGCTAATGGGAGTTTTTCAACTATAGACAGATTGACTGGAGCAATTTGACGGAAAATTTAGATTTCGGGGGGACCTTTCTTGATACGATCCAGGATTGTTTTTTTAAAACAGTTTGTGGACGAGCCACTAGGGAAATACCCCCTTTGGGACTTGGTTCTTGCCAGTAGGGAAACACTAATTAATAATCTTGAGGTTAATGATGAGCTTGGGGAGATGATCACAAAATCACTCAGTTTTAACCATTCATGGTTCCCTAATAAAAGGCAATCAAGTCTCCGTCCCTGACTTTCGCTTGGCTGATTTCATAGGACTGAAAAATACTTAGGTGGGGCTGAACTGGAATGACCTGACTAGGGTCAGGTAGGTGGTGATGGTTGCCGATATGATGCTTTCCAGGGCATAGTTCTAGCTGCTCAGGCAAAATTATGTTCCAAATAGGGAAATCAGATAAAAAAAAAAATGACCTAAATGGATGAAAAATAGTTTAAAAATATCTGTTTGGTAAAAAGAGAGGATATAAGGAAAATCAAAAGAGGAGAGGGGCAATTACAAAAACGATATATTAGTTTAAAGAGAAATAAAAAAGGGGGAATTGAAAAGCAAATAGGATTTGAGGTTAAGTTGAAAGAAAAAATCAAAGACTAACCCAAAAGGTTCTTTCGGGTATACAAAAAGTAGATCAGGGACAAGATGGCCCACTAAAAATTTCCCCTCGGGCGCTCCTGCGTGAAAAGGGAAATGTGTAGAATTTTTAACACATACTTCCTCTCATTTTTTTAACAAGGAGGAAACCAGCTAATTCCAGTAATGATAAATTAGGGGTGAACGGGGACGATAATAAACTGTGCACTATTAGGGCCAAGTGACAGGGTCCTTTTGGCAAAAATAATAAATTAAAACCAAACAAACCCCCAGGCCCCTGATGAAATGTTGCAAGGGGTTTAAAGGAATGTAAAGAGGGCTTAGCGCCTTTGGCTAATCTTTTAACATATCACTCAAACTGGCTTGGTGCCAGATAAGGGGAAAATGGCAAATGTGTACCATTTTAAAAAAAGGGGCGGGGCCCTTTAGCTTCGAACATAGACCAAAAAGCCAAAACCCCCTAGTGGGAAAATTTATGGAATCAAAAATTTGCCGAGGCAGTTCGTAGCCCCCCTTGAAAAGCATAAATTAATCAACAATTCAGCATGGTTTTTTAAAAAGGGGGGCGTTCCTGCCTTACAAATTTTAAATTAACTTTTTTCATAAGGTATTTGAGGGGTAGATCTGGAATGAATATATATTGTGTATATGGGCTTCATTAAGGGTTTGACAGGTCCCACATCAGAGACTATTGAGGGGAAAAATTAAAACACATGGAATAGGAGGGAAATTTTTTCTTGGATAGAGGGGTGGGGTTGACAAATAGGCAGCAGAGAGTTTGCATAAATGGGGGGGGGAAAACAGAGGGGGGGAAGCGTCAGAGCGGTGTTTTCCCAGGGGTCAGTGTTGGGCCCCCTGCTTTCACAATCTACAAAAACGACATAGATGAGGGCATAAAGAGCGACATCGGCAAGTTTCCCGATGACACCAAAAAGGCCGTCAAATTCTTTTCCTGACGGGACTTCGAGCACTCCAGGAAATTTAAAAAGCTGATGAAAGGTGGTCGGAAAAAGGGGCAGATGCATTTTAATATGAAAATGCAAATTCAAAATGTTGGACGGACAATAACCATGCCACTATAAACTAAAAAATGTAATTTTAAATTACGGATTGCAAAAAAAAAGATTTAGGGGGTTCTGGTTAGCAGTAATCTGAAACCAAGACAACAGTGCAAAAAGTGTTGCAATAAAGCAATGAATCCTTGCTTCTACAAGAAGCATAAAAAATAGGAGTCCTAGGTTTTTTCTTCAACTTATACACCCTTGGTTACCCCTCATTTAGATTAGCTGCAAGGGACCGTTTACAGAATGGATAAAATTCTCGGGAAAATGTACAAAGGAGGATGACAAAGATGATCCCATGACAAACCTTCCCTATGGGGATAACAAAGGGGGGCCCTAAAAACTGCACTCTCTAGAAAGGTAGAATTAGGGGGGATATGAAATTTAGGTGTATAAATGGAAGACAGGGAATAAAAAAAAAAGGGGTTTTTAAAAGTGTGCTGAAAATTCTAGCCCAGACAGGGCTCGCGCAATGGTTTTAAGTTGGAAAAATTCAGATTCAGGAGGGATATAGAAAATACTGGTTTTTGGGAAAAGAGTTGTGGATGGTGGAACAAACTCCCAAATCCTTTTTGAGGCCAGAAAAGTTGTGTATTTAAAAATAGGTGGGTAAATACATGAGTAGATTTGTGGGTGGGTGTGAGTTAGCCTGTGCTTTTGTAACAGGTCGGTTGCCGGTTCCCCCCTTAAGTCAATGTACCTGACCTGCTAGGTTGGGGTGCATTTGGCTTTGCCGGGGGGAGACTTGGACCTGCCCCGCATGGGCCGTAGGGGCCCTTTTGCATGTTCCTTCGTTTTTTTGTTCTTATTAACGGGACCCAAAAGGTCGGAGGGGAATGAAACAAATCTCGTCGAATTGAATACGATTCTCCGAACATCTATGAGTGCGAGCATAGGCTTTCTGCAAAAGGGGGCCATACGCTCAGGGTTGATAATACCCCCCACTGTAAAAACATGCTGGAAAACCGGGTGACAATAACAGTGGTTCCCCTCCCAACACGGGTCTGGGCTAAAGGGACCCCACGGGGACACACGAAAAAAATTTTTACCCCACCCCTAGGGTTAAACAAGGCCCTTAACTACAAATGATTTTTTTTCTTTTGCAAAAATTGCCACTAAGCCATACACTAACGGGTGAGGAACATTTGCCCTTGAAAAAAAGGAATTTTAATTAACACAGGGGACATAAAATCTTCTCTCAATTTTTCTCGAAAATACTGACAAAAATTACAAAAAACACTCGTTTGTGAAATGTAATGTCGGGGCGGGGGCCCCGTCGCGAGGGGGCATCACGGGCACTGTGACTAAAGCAGACTTTCTCGGGGGTGCTTTCAGGCAAAAATGGGGTGACGTCTTTGGGAAGGGTCGGGTACAACGGGAAAACAGCATGGGGGCCGGGGCCGTTTGGCTCGGTAACTCACGTGGCTTCTCCACACCCTGTGGTTAGTGATCCACGGGGTTCGAGTGGTTTTGGGGCATCGATACCAGCTCGGGGAAAGAAATTCAACACGAAAAAACAGCGGGAAAACACAGCAGGGGAGTGAGGGCCCAGGGGGGAAAAAAATGGAAAGTGGGTTTGGCAAAGGGGGGCGTGGGGGGGAGTTTTTTTGGGGCGAGGGAGGATCTGGCCATTTCCCTCCCTCTCACCCAAAACCCGGGGCCCGAGAAATCACACTGGACGCAAAAAATCACCAAAAAAACTCACCTCGGCTTCCCTGAAAAAACCGCGCAGGGAGCTAAAAAAACCAAACACAACATAAAAGGGTGATGCGGGAAAACTTGATTTGGGGAAAACAGAAATGGGATGTTTTGTGGCATGGAGTCACAGGGACACCACTTAAAATTTCTCGAAAAATTTTGGGGAAATTTTCGGCCCAAATCCTGTTTGTCCCTGGGGTCGGGATGCTAAAAAACGGCGGGACACACGTCGGGAAAACCGTTTTAGGGGAGGAAAACCCCCTTGTTGTTTTAGGGTTTGATGAAGGGGAATTTTCATTCCTTTCCCTCTCCCCGGGGCAAAAAAACTGCTCCCAACCACCATTTTCCCCCCAATGGAAAAACGTTTAAAATTTGGGGTTTTTCGGGGTAGTGGGGGGAAATGAATGATACGTCTTGGGAAGACTTCTTACTTTATTTGTAAGTCGGGGGGGGGTACCCCAGGGGGGGAGAGGGGAAGGGACTTTTGGTCAACTTCGGGCTGCTGAGAAAATTTCCCGCGAGTGGGACCAGGCCCCACTGACCTGGGCGGGCCCTTTAGATTTGGGCCCAGCCCCTTAAATTTGCCGCGAAATATAAACAAAGCTGGAAAGACGCTTTGGGCTGTCTGGGGCGGGACAGACGGGGGCTGTCTACACTTTTCCCAAAACACTTTTGGGGGGAAAACGTTTCACAACATTTGTGGGGGGAACTTTTCACAACCTGGGGGGGAACTTTTTCACAACCCCCTGTGGGGGGGGGAACTTTTTCACAACACTGTGGGGGGAAAACTTTTTCACAACACCGGGGGAGGAACGTTTCAAAAAAAGGAAGCAAAAACTAGTCACAAGTTTTTTGGGTTTTCCAATCCTTAAACAACCTTTTGCACCTTGACCTAATCAAATAAATTTTTTAGTAAACCGAAAATTTGTTTTAAAAGGAGGGAAACCCGGAACAACTTTCAAAAAATTCCCTTTTTCCAATTATCTGGGCAGATGGGGAATGGGGTTTTCAAATTCCCGTTTACTCCCACGGGCCTCCCGTCCCCGGGGCCCTGGTAGCAAATTTATGCAAAAATTTTGACCCCCCCGGGAAAATTTTTTCCATGCATTTTGAGGGAAGGTGTTTTGTTTTATCAATTGAGGGTTTCGGGCCCCGGGCAAGGATGTCCCAAAATTAAAATGTAACCAAATTAAAATTTTGTCCAGGATTTTTTCATTTTTCCCTGAGAAATTCACTGTTTACCGCTCCTAATCCATAATGAGAGGGTAATTAAGCTGTCTATAATGGCATGACAGGGAACTTATACTTGCAATGTATGTCAAAAGTTGTATGGTGCATGTTATGAGGTGTCTGGTGTAAGATACAAGGTGTATACTTTAAAATGTCTGGTGGCCCGTGGCCGGGTGGCAAAGGTCTCGCTTTATATGCTTAGGTGGAAACATTGGGCATATTTCTTATACACCTGTTGTCCATGTTCACCCATCAGTAAAAATAGGTACCTGGGTGTTAGTCGACTGGTGTGGGGTCGCATCCTGGGACAAAACTGACCTAACTTGCCCGAAATGCTCTGCATGATAGGCACCTAAAGTCAGTACCTGAGCAACCGGGCTGTGATTCGTACGTTAGCTGCGCGCGGCCCGCAGTAACAGCCTCGTTGATCAGACCGTGATCCACATGAAGCCTGGTCTCAGACCGGGCCGCGGGGGCGTTGACCCCCGAAACCCTCTCCAGGTAAACTCCAGGTATAATAACAAGCGGCTTTCTATATTGTAGTATGTCATTGATGTCAGCTAGGACTGTATACCTTGTACATGTACTTGTAGAAATAAAGATATATTATTATATTATCTTCGCAAATATACAGGGTCTAAGGCCAGCAATGAACAAAATACCTTTCATCCATGGACTGCTTACAGAGTCAAAGCGATGTTCGCGTTTTTTCACAGAGACCCACATAAATGATCACACTGACAATGAAATTGGATCCCGGGCTATAACCTATACAGATGCGACAAAGTGAATAGGCAAAAGGGGGGGATAGGGTTAGCCTGTACGTCACAGAGTCACTGATATGCTCGGAACTACTAAATACCTCAAATGATGATGATGATGTTCTGGCAGTAAAGATGGAGAACCAAAACTTGTCATTGTGGTTGTATACAAGCCTCTAGATACAACTTCCCAACAATTCCAGGAACAGCTTTTGAAAATAGACCACTGTCTGGAAAATCTGCCAGCTCCTGCCCCAAACATCTTTCTCCTGGTGGATTTCAACCGCAAATTGCAGACCTGGAAGATTGTATAAAATAACTTTCACGGCACACGTAAGTTAGATAAGGCACCTAAACTACTGGGAACGGTTGAAGATCCTTAATCTGTATTCCCTGGAACGCAGGCGAGATAGATACATGATAATATACACTTGGAAGGTCCTGGAGGGATTGGTACCAAACCTGCATACGAAAATCACTCCATATGAAAACAAAAGACTCGGCAGGAGATGCAACATTCCCCCGATGAAAGCAGGGGCTCCACGAGTACACTGAGAGACAACACATAAGGTCCGGGGCCCAAGACTATTCAATTGCCTCCCAGTATGCATAAGGGGGAAATTACCAATAGTCCCCTGGCTGTCTTCAAGAAGGCGCTGGACAGGCACCTAAAGTCAGTACCTGACCAACCGGGCTGTGATTCATACGTCAGCTTGCGTGCGGCCAGCAGTAGCAGACTGGTTGATAAATTAGACACATGTGCAACTCTTGGGTATCTTTATTGAGGAAAACGTTTCGCCACACAGTGGCTTCATCAGTCCATACATAGGAGAAAACTTGAAGAAACAGGAGGAGAATGAGGTAATCAGTCCCTCAACCTTGAGTCGATGTGTTCAGTCCATCAATCTTGAGTAGATTGATGGACTGATGGACTGATAGATTGATGGACTGAACACATCGACTCAAGGTTGAGGGACTGATTACCTCATTCTCCTCCTGTTCTTCAAGTTTCTCCTATGTATGGACTGATGAAGCCACTGTGTGGCGAAACGTTTCCTCAATAAAGATACCCAAGAGTTGCACAAGTGTCTAATTTTTTCAACATGTCGTTCTCTGAACCATTCATCTACAAAGCAGACTGGTTGATCAGACCCTGATCCACCACGA
>NW_026510569.1:0-44748 GCF_026875155.1 Cherax quadricarinatus | reverse complement strand
CCTTTTACTTTCCACTAGAGGTTTTGATTTCTTAAGGTCTTGTGAACCCTTGCCCTTAGGGTTCGATCCCTTTAGGTCTTTATAGGAATTGTGAGCCTCAGTATACAGGTCAGCAGCCTCAGCAACTTCCTCAGCTTTAATCAGGTTACGTTCTCTAATGAATGTTCGTATCTGGTGGGGAAGAGCTGTCAGGAACTGGTCAGCAACCATCAAGTCTCTAAGAGATTCATAACTGTGATCAATTCCTGAACTCTCTATCCAAAAGTCGAACAAACGAAAGAATGTTACCTGTAACTGCTGAAAGTTCTGGCCAGGCTGTAAGGTGGCATACCTGAAATCTTTCCTGTAAGAATTAGTGGTTTTTTTGATATGCTTTAAGGATTGCCTTCTTCAGTAGGTTATAATTACATATAATATCCTGCGACAAAGTTGCATAGATATTCAAAGCGGTACCAGAAAATAACATTCCTAACCTGGTAGCCCAGGTGTCAGCAGGCCATTCACAGAGGGTAGTGGTATTTTCAAACCTGATAATGTATGAAGTAATGTCTTCACCCTCTGTGAAGGGAGGTAAATTAGGTGTTGGAATATGTTCAATTACTCCTTCCTCTAATTGTTGTTGTGCAAGAGTTAACTTTTTATTCTCTAATTCAAGGCGAGCTTTTTCGAGCTCGCGATCCTTTTCTCTCTCTATTAACTCAAGTTCTCTAGCTTTTTCCTCACGTTCTCTAGCTTTTTCCTAAACTTCTCTTTCCTTTGCTTTTTCCTCAAGTTCTCTTATTTTAGCCTGTTCCTCAAGAATTTTAGCGTGTTCCTCACATTCTCTAGCTCTTTCTTCATGATAATAGCGGCAGTGGCAGCGGCAGCAGCGATCTCCGAGCTCCGTACTTTTCTCCAACTATCAGAGCTACCATTGCTCCTATGATGACCTAGTTACATGCAAAACTGCACTACCCACCGTAGCACCCAGAATGACCAAAGATTACCAACAGTGAAACCTACAAATCGAACATAAAAGAGAACAAAGGAAGACTGCCCACAAACCGAAAGCAACACCCCGCTGCCAGCCGAACAACGTAACCCTAAACTTTGTATAACTACAACTTCTTCTTAACTACAGCAATTCCTGTAGTATTATGAGGCGCAATCTAAGAGGAAACAGCACCAAGACCAGCAAGAAAACGCCGAAAAATCAACTATTCAACAAGTGTAGCCAGGAGGACCCCGGCCCAGCAACCACCCCACTCACCACCACTCAAGGCCACACCACAACAATAACAACAAACATGGCTGCCACCAGCCCATCCTCCCCTCTCTTCCCCGGATTCAACCTACCAAGTAGTCTCTCAGGTATGACCAACGATCCAGATACCCTTAAGTCAAGCATCGCCAACTTAGTTATTGAAAATATGAATCTTCGAGAGACACTAACAAAACAAGACACCAGGATAACACAACTCGAGAACAAAATCCTCAGTCTTGAACAAAAGTTATCAACACCAGGAATGACAAACTGTGGCAAGACAATCCAGACAGTCATAGATAGCCATACCCAACAAATAATATCTCTTAATACAAAGGTTGAAGAAGCAGTAAAAGAATGGAAGAACAACTTAGATAACCAGTTCAGCGACTACTTTGCTCTCCAAGAAGATAAAACTGAACAAGATAAACTATCGGACGCAGTAATAGTTAACAGTCCACTTTTTCCCAGTGATATGAACCAAACAAACAGTAAATAAATTACTCTGCAGATCATAAAGAACCAAACAAGTGTTATTGTACATGAGTCTGAAATAAAAGAAGCCAGGTTACTAGGATCCCATGGTAGAAAAAGTGTTATGCTTAGATTCCACTCACATGACAGGAAAATAGACTTAATTATTGCATCTATTAAAGTAAAGAAAGAGGTATACATAAACGAGTGTCTTACCAAAAAACGTCAGGACCTCCTGTATAGAGTAAGAAAACTTAAGCGGGAGAATAACGACACAATACACCAATGCTTCACACGGGATGGGAAAATTCTTGTTAGGAAAACAAATGTAGGTCAACTGTACACAATCACGAACGAGAATGATCTATCACGATTTCTCAGGGATACTAATCTTACAGAGAATAACTAAACAATGTCCAACTTAAAAGCCTACGTAGTGTAGTGTATGTTTTGCTCCATTATTGTTCAAATTTCATTGTACAATCTCTTAGTATTTAAATAATCAACTACCTCTTTTTGTGATTTTACTAGTAAGCATAAGTCACCTTATGTAATTTTCTTATTTACTATTGTTTGCTTAAACATTAGCTGAATTGATACTTTCTCTGTCCATATTACTACCTCATATTTTTTTTGAATACTATCAATTGATATTACCTACTATTACATTTAATAACCATTACTTGTCTAATTACCTTTACCTGTTTTATACCACATTTACTATCTTAGAGTACTCTTAATTACCTTGTACTGCCACATAACCTCTAGTATAACTACCAGTGCAATATTGAATGAAATAAACATTACTTTTTCACTTTTTTTGTAATCATTATTACTTACTAAAATTTTATTAAACACCATATTTACTACCAGTCAATTTTACTTTTGTACATTAAACATTATTTTATACTTCCCATAACATTTTGTTGCCAAATTTTCAAGTTTGCATATTCAACTCCAACCTTTATATTATCCTTTGTACCTGTCTACCATCTTACTATCATATTATAACCAAGACATTACCATTTTTCATTGCTTTACCTTCCATTTAATTTTTTTTAAACCACTACTTTTTTTTTTATAAACTTTTTATTGTGTGTGCAATTATTTAATTCCAATTACTTTTTTGCAAGTACCAATACAATTTTTTGCTAGCTTTTCCCAACAAACCTCTTTTTTTTTTTTTTTTTTTTTTTTTTTACTTTTTGTGAAATAAAACTCTCAACTTTTTTTAAATATTAAAAAAATCAGATTTTACTCCTAAACCAATTTTATTTCATATGCTATCTGCCAAATTAAAATTTTTTACCTTTATTTAAATTGTATCCCTTATATTTTTTTTTGTCCTTTATTTAGCTCTATATAACCCCTTTAGATCATTTTTTCCCGCAATTGTTAAACTAATCAAGGTGCTGTTCTCAGGTGCTAAATTTAAATAAGTTCCTTTTTTTTTGCCATTATACTCCAAAGCTCATTTATTTGATTACCATTTTATTGTTCACCAACTTTTTATTAGTCCCCTTTTTTTATTATAATTTTTTTAAATTTTAATTCTAACTTTTTTAAAAAATTAAACCTTTTTAAAATACTACCCACTATCATATTCCCAACCCATTATTTTATCAAACACCCTTTTTTTGGGTTTCCCCCAAATTATTTTAGTTTCCCTTTTTTTATTGTCTCCTTTATTTTAAGCTTTAAAAAACTACCTTTGCTCATTAAATTTTTTAAAATTTGTTAAATAATTCAGGTGCAAATTTTTTTTGGGTTTTGAATATTTACTTTTTTTTTTAAATTAATTCTAACCATAATTCACTACAAATCTTATGATTACAAGCATTGATCCTGATACCAACCTCTTATTTAATGACTTAAATATTTTAAACAGTTCTGTAATTACTACACAGCAGAACAATCAAAGGCCTTCTTCCCGAGCCAACAACAACATAACTATTTTTAATTTCAATATCATATCTTTTAAGCAAGCTTTTGATGACCTCCCTAGCATTACTAAATTCCTTCCATGCCAATATGTCCATTAATTTTCACTAACGAAACCTGGCTAAAGCCCATACTACAGAAGGGCTATTTCCAAATTCCCCGGGTTTCACAGCCCAAAACAAAATGTAGGCCAACCAACAAGGGAGTGGCACAGCTATATACAAACCCGACCAAATAGAATGGGATCACTAAAACTTGCCCCAAGGGGTGAACAGGGGGAAAATATAATAGCTAAAATTTAAATCCAAAACCTACAAAAAACCCCTTTACAGTGATAAACATCTACAGATTCCACAATCAAACATTAGCCAATTTTGTCCCAAAAACCCAGGAAGTATGATAACCCGATGCACCCATGAACAAAGAACTTTTCTACCTCAGGTGACTTCAATTTAAATCTCCTGCAAACCAGGGCCCACACGTTTTCTGAATTCACAAACACAATGATAACTGCAAGTTCCACAAAATAACAAAACCTACAAATTACAGAGACTAGTTTTTCCCTACTTGACCACATCTGGAAACCCAAAACCCTATCCCCTTTTAAAATCAGGCATAATTTCAGATAATTTCCACAGACCACTACCCTACTTTCCTCATAACAACTCTTGGTAAAATACCCCAAGACACTACTAAAGTCACCTTCAGACTTCACAATGAGGCACCCAAAATTTAAACTTCACAACAGCAGTAACAAAAAATTGACTGGCACACTGAGCTAGAAATCTATACAGATATTGATGAATGTTTTAATAATTTTCTAAAAAAGACCCAATACCTTTATAACAAGCACTGCCCTAAAAAAACTAAGCAAATGACAGCTAAGAGACTGAAAAGTCCCTGGCTAACACCCAGCATTCTCAAATCCATAAATACAAAAAAACCGATATGAAAAACAGTACAGAATGGGTCACATAACCAGAGACAAACAAAACGTTACTCGTCAATCCCAACCAGCCTGATAAGAAGGGCAAAAAAAAATTGTATTTTGAGAACAGATTATCCAATTTACGAGGTGATATAAAAAGACCTGGAAGGGCCCTATCAGAAATTCTAGGAACGAAAAAGATATCACGACTTAGCAAAATATAATTAGCAAAATCAGATGAACCCCAACTCCCACCAACAGAAACAGCAAACAGACTCAATGATTTCTTCTCCACTATAGGTCAAAACCTTGCCAATAATATCCCAAGCTCAGATACCCCACCAAATGAGTACCTCACTGGCAACTACCCGAACACACTGTTCCTAGCTCCGACTAACCCATACGAAGTCTCCCTTATTATCAACGCACTGAAAAACAAGGCAGGAGATTTAAATACCTTACCACCCTTTATATACAAAAAAGCGTCACAAGTACTATCACCAATCATTGCAACACTCTTTAACAAATCCATTGAATCCTCCACCTTCCCTACAGTTCTCAAAATAACAAGGGTCACCCCGATCCATAAGGAGGAGACCAAACAGAGTTGAATAACTATAGGCCAATTTCCAATTTACACCCTCTCTCAAAAATCTTCGAAAAATTAATTCATAAACGAATCCACTCCTACCTCATCTCCCATAACATTCTCAACCCCTGCCAATTTGGATTCAGGCCTAATAAAAATACTAATGATGCTATTTTACACATGCTAGAACATATATACACTGCAATAGAGAAAAAAGAAGTCCCACTGGGGATCTTCATTGACTTACGTAAAGCTTTTGATACAGTTGACCATGACTTGCTCCACGTAAAATTGTCACACTATGGTATTAGAGGGCACTCCCTCAACATACCTCAAGTCTTACCTCAGCAACAGAAGCCAATATGTATACGCAAATGGGGCAAGCTCTTCCACACAACCAATTACAGTTGGTGTCCACGGGGAAGTGTCCTTGGCCCTCTTCTCTTTCTCCTATACATAAATGACCTACCAAATGCTTCGAAATTACTCAAACCCACACTTTTTGCAGATGACACCACATACGTTTCTCTTACCCGAGCCCAGTCACGCTAGCAAATACTGTAAACGCCCGAATAACAGAAAATATCTACCTGGATGAGGACTAAAAAAACTTACACTAAACATTGACAAAACCTACTTCATTCAGTTTGGATAGCACAGCTACAGATTTTACCTCTTAACATAACGATAACGGATCACCTATCACAAAGCTAACAGAGGGAAAATTCTTAGGAATCCACCTCGATAATAGACTCAAATTTCATACCATATACAACAAATTTCTAAGAAAATTTCCAAAAAACTGTGGGCATACTATCGAAGATACGGTACATTTTCCACAGTCAGCCCTCCTGGCCCTTTATCACTCTCTTATTTACCCTTATCTCACCTATGGAATTTGTGCATGGGGCTCAACAACAACAAAACCATCTCAGACCACTAATTACCCAACAAAAGGTTTGCCGTTAGAATGATAACAAATTCTCACTACAGGCAGCACACTCCACCAATATTCAAAACACTCAACCTCTCACCATACAAAACATCCATTTAAATTACATACATAGAACACTTAACTCTGATATTAACCCTCCCTCAAACATCTCCTTGCCAACCTCAACAGAACCAATGACCATAATACAAGGCACAGATTCACTCTTTGATGTTCCTCGTGTCCATCTCACGCTATGCAAAAAACCAATGCACATAAAAGGCCCTAAAATCTGGAATTCATTACCTGTAAATAAAAAACAAACACTACCTGTTTATAAATTTTCAAGTCTCTTCTCAAAGTTCACTTACTCACTAAAAACCCAAAAAAATACTGAATAACTAAACCATATAAACTGTATATCCTAAATGTACTCACAATTATATCACACAAATGTTAAACCTAACTTTGTTATTTTTTTAAATACACTACCAAACAGAATACTCCATTTCTACTGAATGAACAGCAATGCATGCAACCATTGACCTGTCTTTGTAATACTCATTTGTATTTTATAGTTATCTGTTTACAATAATGCTATGCATATAAGTGGCTTTGGCATGCTGCTCTTACCTGTATTTTTTGTACCTCTGTTTGGTATGCTAATTTCTAAATAAATAAATAAATAAAAAATAAATAAATAAAAAATCAAGTCTATCCCCGCTCCTTTTGTCTTCTCTCTCTCTTTTTCTAACTGTCTTTCTTGGTTTTTCTCTCTCAATTCTCACTCTCTCTCCTTTTTCTCTTCTCTTTCTCTTTCAAAACTGTCTTTCTTCCCTCCCCAATTCTCTCTCTTTCAAGTCTTTCCTGGATTTTAAAGCACTAATGAAAGATTCTAAAATTTTCCTGTTATTCCTAACTTACTTCCAGCGTTCATCCAAAATGGTATTCCTCCAACTTGCAAGAATAACTTAAACTATCAGGGAAATGAAAGGGGTATTAAAGAAAAGGGAGGGTTCAATTCCTCTCCACTCAAACTGCAATAAATCAGAGGGTTCGATCCCTGCTTCAATTAAACAATATGATTAATGAAAACGAAGGGTTCTATGCGGTCCGAGCAAACAGTAAGTAGAATGGAGTCCCTTGACCATCCAATCTTCTCACCAACAAATAAGAGTGTCCTATGACAGTTCCCTTGATATAATAAAGAGCTCAATGAAACAAATTGTCACTGGAAAATCTCGGGTCCCTAGAGTCTAACCTCCAAAGGGGTTTCAAGCTCGAACAAAAAGGTGGCGGGAATTAAATATTATACCCTGCCTGACTTGACTTACAATAAATTGAGACTATAACAATCACCAAATCTTTTAAATACCTGTACTGTAGTCCTACCATTAGAGAATGATTACTCATGGCTGGTGGTAACCGTCTGTGGTATGCGGCGTTGAAGTTCCAATGGTAGATTCGAGATGAGTTGAATCTTGATTCAGTTGAGTCGAATCCTGGCAAGGTCGCCACTTGTAAAGGGCCCTTACTCACCCCAGTAACAACTTCAGACAGTATTACCAAGACTGGCTCCTCCTCAGGAAAATTAATATTAGAAAAAGAATAAAAACTGACAACATAAACATTTTAAATTGTTTGAAAATATAAAATATAAAACACTTAAATATGAAATATTAATCCATATTAAAGAAAATGAAAAATAAAAAATATAAATGATAACTAAAATTCAACGCTAATAGATATAAATAAAACTTGGGTGTCTGGTGTTGGTGACACTGCGTGTTCTTGAAATCGTACAGTTGCTGATGATGGGGGGGGTCGCAGATTTTCTAGCTTTCAATAATCCTTTCCAGATGACAGGAAAGTAGGTTTTCTCCACTACAATGATGAGGGGTTGTATCCCGCTACTGGCATACACAAACAGGTAAGTGGATCAAAATTTGGGGTATCTCCGAACGTTAGTCCGTTCCTTTCAATTCTACTCGTTGATTGGCAGGTGACACTCTCTGTCATCCAAGCTGGAAAGATAGACAGGTTACCCACTGCTTAAGAAAACACTCTCCATGATAAGTACAATACCTAAAAGACGTGGGGATCATTACAACAGTCCAACCTAGAGCAAGACTGAAAGGACTAAGTTTATTATTTGTCAAAAGTGAAGCTTTCAACCAATAAATCCACTAGAATACAAGGCAGGCATGTACTTACAGTAGTGCTGGGAGCTGTGAGTCTAGTGATTACTGTTTGAACCGGAGCCCCACACGTCACCTTTCGGGGGGGGGGGGAAGAAGGGGGGGAAGGGATAGCGGGAGCTAGACTGACCCTACCTTAACAAGCAGCCCCAATCAAGCTATCACTTTCGGGGAGGGAGAAAAAAAGGGGGGGGGGTAGCTGGAGCTGAACTTACCCCACCTTAACAAGTAGCCGGCAAGCAAACTATCACTTTCGGGGAGGGGGAAAAAATTGGGGGGAATAGTGGGGGCTGAACTTACCTACCTTAACAAGCAGCCAGCAATGAAACTATCGTTACTATATCGCTACTCATATCTATTGAACTTTTCCCTCACAATGTATTACCCATAATTAAATCCCTTTCTATACAAAGTTCAATCAGAGGGCTCCCATTATCATTTACACCTGGCACCCCAAACTTACCTACCACACATCTCTAAAGGTCTCTCCTACTTACCATTTATGTCCCCTACCACAATTACTTTCTCACTTGGTTCAAAGTTTCCTATACATTCACTTAACATTTCCCAAAATCTCTCTCTCTCCTCTATGCTCCTCTCTTCTCCAGGTGGATAAAATGCTTATTATGACCCACTTTTCACATCCAACCTTATTTTAATACACAGTCCGTGAATTTACACATTTAATTCCCTCTTCTCCTTCCATAGCTGATCCTTAAACATTATTGCTACCCCTTCCTTAGCTCTAACTCTCTCAGATACTCCTGACTTAATCCCATTTTTTTTTTGACGCCCAAACCTCCCTACCCCTTTCAGCTTTGTTTCGCTTAGGGCCAGGACATCCAACTTCTTTTCATTCATAACATCAGCAATCATCTGTTTCTTGTCATCTTCACTACTTTTCCCCACACATTCAAGCATCCCCGTTTTATAAAGCTTTTCTTCTTCTCTTTCCTCTTGTCTTTTTTAGTAAATGTTTACAAGAGAAATGTTACTAGCCATTTCTCCTGGCATTTTAGTTGCCTCATATGACACGCTGGCTTATGGGGGAAAGATTCATTTCCGCTTCCCAAAAGGAAAAATAGAGGAAATAAAGAAGAACAAGGCTATTTAGAAAAAAGAAGAAAAACCTAGATGTGTGTATGTGTATATATGCATTCGTGCCCGTGTAGTGTGACCTAATTGTAAGTAGAATAGCAAAATATACTTGTTATCCAGCATGTTTATGATACAGAAAAAGACACCAGCAATCCTACCATCATGTAAAACAGTTACAGGTTCTGTTTTACAGTCATCTGGCAGGACTGAAGTACTTCCCGAGTGGTTTGCTGTCTCCCCAACCTACTAATATGACTGATGTCATGTCATATTAACACTCCCCCTTTAAGAGGAAAGTGATGGATGTGGCCACAAGTGGTCAAGGGAAAAAATGAAAAAACCCCAATAATAACCCATTGGTAACAAACTGTGAAGCATCCTTTCATTTTTGATACCACAGGTAGTGTCATCCTGCCATAATGTCCTATGCCTTTGTAAACAGAAATTATTCTAGAACATGTGTATATGTATCAGCAGGCTGGCTGACTGGCTGGCTAACCCCGGGTGCTGGCTTTGCCTGTCTCTCTATCTGTATCTGTCTGTATATCTCTGTCTGTATCTCTGTCTGTTTGCATCTCTGCTTGTTTAGATCTCTTTCTCTCTATATCTCTGTGTCTGTCTCTCACATGTACACATAAGTACAGTTATTTTACATAGTGTAAATTACCTAGGATAACCAAAAAATCCAGGCAAAGCACTATTTAGTGCTTGTAGATATAAGACATAATAAGCATGATTGGCAAGTAATACACTGTCACTTCTGCATTGTTTGTAATACATCTTGGTTTACAAGCTGCTATCTGAGACAGATACAAGCAAATGGAAAGACACACACACACAGGCAGGTAGAAGAACAGAGACACAGGGCCAGACAGAAAGACAGGCAGATAGACAAGCAGACAGACATACCTGTTTGTGTGTAACAATGACAACAAATAAGCCAGGGTTCCCTGCAGCAGTGCACTATCATGTCACTCCACTGCTTACCCTGTCAGCAGTTTAGTGACACTCATCATAGACACCATGCTTCAAGAAGTTTCATATTGTTGAGAATTTTGGCCTTACCAGCTAAGATATAATTTATAACTATATATAATGAACACTTAGCTGATAAATGACAGCAAATCGTCTACACAGCCGCTCCTGCAGACGAGGTCTAGAAGCTGTCGAAACCATCACAACATTGGGCTGTCAAGAGATACAATTTGTAAGTATAAATTACCCCTAGGGGGTGTTATGTCAGCATATTTCATTCGATGATGGCTGACGAAATACCTACTTGTTTGGACTCAAAAGTCCACACCTTACTGCCGATTATAGGTTGATTACAAACTCCTGTGACTCAAGAATTGCGCAACCCCCCGATCTACAAGAAATTCGTAACATACCTTGCTCTTTGTAACGTGAGCTATGGTGTTCTCAACACCTTCGACAGGTATCGGTGACTTGATAGAAGCTGAAGTGTCCTTGGATGTCCACGTCTTCCTTGTCTAGGAAACGCACACTGTACACTATGTTCCACAAGATTTGTCTTTATTTTTCCACAATGTATCACAAGAGAAGCTGATCACACTTCTCTTAAGTTTTTAATTGTGTTTGAGACACTTGTTCACACTAATGCACAGATCAGTGTTCTTTGCTGGTTATCCGGCTCAGTGTCACTCGTAGTTAGAGTCAAAGTAAGTCTGGCCTCGCCACACCGCCCCAACCGTCACTACCCTAGCACAAAAAAAAAAAAAAAAAAAACGCTGCCCTAGTACCTTGCACCCTTTGTCACCTCCTCGATGAAGCAAAGCGGGAATGTTTGTTACTTGCTGTTTTAAGCATAGACAACAATATTTTTTACTATGGTAATAAAGTGGGAGCAGGATTTTCCTTAATTTCCTGCAAAAAGTAAGAGATGTACTGTCTCTTAAAAAAATACACTTTGCAACACCGCTGCAAGGAGCAGAGGTCACTTGACTACGTGGCATAGCATCTGTGATCAATTACTCACTCTAGCAGTAAACAAGACGCTCGCCCCTTCTGAGGGCTTGGCCACTCAGGGCTGAAAGGGGCTGAAGGGGCTGAAAGGGCTGAAGGGGGCTGATACCCCCCTCCTGGAGAAAATTTCTCCACACTGGGGCGCGGCGGAGGTTCACTGCAGGTGAACTATTCATCACTTAACATTAATTTAATTTTCTCACTCGCCACCACTGCTGCTTGTCTTTTCTGAACAGCTTTAGTCTGTGTGGTTTCTGGAGAATCACTAATTTTGTTTTCAACACTGTGTAATTCTAACGGAAACTAGTTTATTTATTGCCCGCTTATTCACTACACCTTTGCTCAAAAACATCAACTGTCCTGATGATTCCATTTGCATCAGGAATATGGTCCAATTTTTTCCAAGTGGCCATTGGGCCCTCGGACCATCATTGTCGATAATCACTATGTCACCAGGTCTTAAGGACTTATGATTTTCAGGAATACCAGCTCCATAGAAGTGTTTCTAAATGAGGTGAGATAGTCTTCTCGCCAAATTTTCTCCCAACGTTCAATCACTTTATTAAGGTGTTTTAAAAATTACGTCTGAGTTGCTCAGGTTCGAAATAAGTAGGATCCTCTTAAATTTCTTTATCATTCAGGGGAGGAACAGGTTCGAGCCTTCTGCCATGGAGTAAATGAGATGGACTTAACACTTCTAAATTGTCCAGATCATGGGTAACATAAGTTAGAGGTCTGTTGTTGATCTATTTCTATTTCAGTCACAACTGTACGGAATTCTTCTAAGTCTATTCTCTGACGAGAAGAGTCTTCCTAAACAACGTTTTAAAATTTGCCGATCATTCTTTCATAAAATCCGCCGTGCCATGGAGATTTAGGAGGAATGTATCTCCAACGACATCTGCGTTGATTCAGCATCTGTTGTACTTCTGGTTGATCAAAGATCTTGTTTATATAAGAAAGCACCAGCAATAAAGTTCGTTGCATTGTCTGAATCATCGTCTGGGACATGCCCTTCTGGCTGCAAACCTTCTGAATAATTTGATAAAGGTTTCAGCAGACATGTCAGTGGCTACTTCTAGATGTACTGCTCTAGTTGTAGCACAAGTGAACAAACGATGTACACCTTGATGGGAACTTTGTCAACTGTTTTGGTTAAAATTTTTGGGTCCAGGTGTAATCTACACCTGTCACCTCAAAGGGAAAGTGAACTTGACAAACTCTTTCAGAGGGATATGGAGGTGGACCTGGTACTGACATACTCGCATATCGTAGTGACGACAATAATACAGCCCCTTTATTTGGTTTTTCACACTTTGTGACCTGAGGTATCCAGTAGGATTGCCCGTATATGACAAAGTGTGTCAGCTACCCCACCATGTAACACGTTACTGGGGGCCCGTTTTGCACAATCAGTTTTGTTAGCCAATGATTCTTGGGGATCAATATTGGATGTATGGTTTCTTTAGGTAGTGAAAAATTATGAATTCTTCCTCGACATCTTATAATCTTTTCTGAGTCGAGATAAAGTCCAAAAGAATTAATCATGACAGGTTTTTCTTTGGGGTTTTATCTTGGTTTCTAGAAATTTATATTCTGTAGAGAAAACGTCTTTCTGTATTAGTTTCACCCAGTATTTAATGGGTTCAAGACATTCATAATCAGGTTTTATTCCTTTAATGAATTTAAAGACAAGACCCTGTAACTTTTAAGAGTTTACCCAAAGATGAGTATTTAGATCCATCAATGACTATTCTGTTGTGGTTGCTGCAGTATTTACACAACTTATTTCTGCTGTGTTCAAGCAGACTGTTTCTTCTGGCATAATGGTGAGCTTTTTGCTGAGGCCAGTTATTTTCATCAGAGACCCAGTTGGGTCCGTGGAGCCATAATTATTATCCACAAATTTCTTGAGTGGGACACCACGTGACAACATGTCAGCTGGATTTCTTGGGTAGAGACGTGGAGAAAGAGATAATCTCTCTGCACTCTTTTATTTCTGCTACTCTGTTTGTACATAGCCCAAACTTACTCTTATTATTTCTTAACCACTGGAGAACTCCCTCATTATATCCAGATCACGGTTTTCTCAATAGTGAATGATCAAGTACTTTTTTGAGATAGACAGCTAATTTTGTTACCTACATAGAGTGCTGTCAGTTCCAATTGTGGTACTGTTCTGACCTTCAAGGGTGCTACCCTGGCCTTTGAAGTAATTAGTGTACTTCCTTCAGAAATTACTCATGTAAGCTACAGCCCCATAACCTCTGGTTGACGCATCACAGAACACATGTAATGTGTACTTTTTTTCCCCTCTTGACCTATTTGTCGGGGAAATTTAATTTGATGAAGTTTTTTTTAAACTCCCTGGATATTTCATCCCTGCTTGACTCTTTCTAGAGGCAAGGGTTCTCTCCCATCCAATTTTGGGTTTCCATGATCTTGCATAAGCATTTTACGTTTTATGGTAATTGGTGAGACGATCCTAGAGGATCAAAACATTGGATACCTCTGACAGTAAAACTACGTTTAGTGAGTGTACTGCATGATTTATTGTTTATTTTTTTGAGACTCAAAAGTATTTTCCTGTGTGTTTCCAATTAAGTCCCAGCACATTGTTGCAATCAGGAATTTCAGTTTCAGGGAAATCTTCTTTGATAAGTTCCCTTAATTGCTTTGAATTTGTATTCCACATCCTTAGAGGCATATTTGCTTCTTTCATCTCCTTGTTGCTTCTCTGTATAAGGATTTAAAAACCCTCCTCTTTATTCACAGTACCTTGAAGATTGTCCACATAGAAACTATTCTATAAGATTTCTTTGAAGGGACTTTCAGATTTCTTCAAATGTGTATTTAGAGTAGCTTCTAGTAAGAATGGAGAGGATGTTGCACCAAATAATACTGATTTGAAACGATAAGTTTTCACAGACTTTGAGGATCATGTGGATTTTCGGGCCCAAAAGGGAATCGAGTTAAATCTCTATCTATTTCTTGTAGTCCTACTCTTAAGAAAGCTTTGGAAATATCAGCCGTGAAAGGCATATGGTTTTGTGCGAAATTTCATAAGGACGTCTCCAAGCTTCTCAGTTAGTGAGGATCCGGTCATCAGACAGTCATTAAGACTTGCTACATCTTTATTTGCACGTGCGCTGCAATTATATACAACACGTAGTGGAGGGGGTTTTCAGAATCTTTTCTGACTCCAGGGTGCGGAGATAATGAGCGTTTGTCTTCAACTTATCTTCGACTATTTCCTCAATGAATTTATTGTCCAAACTGTTTCTTGTATGATATTATCATAGACAGTCAGTAGCTCTGGATTCTTCCTGAGCTATGTATTTGTGCTTTCATCTGTCCGAAAGCCATGCGATAATTGCTAGGCAGATGTGGTGGATTAATTTCCAGGGTTTACATAACCCAATACTGTCCATCTTTATATTTGACAGTGTCCAAATATTGGTTATAAGGTCTGAGACTTTTGGGTGGGCTTGGTTTATTTACATCAATACCTATCGCATCTAAATCCCACAACTTATCAACTGGTTCATTCATTTTTTCCCAGTAATGATAATTTTTGCTGTGGTACATGATTCAGGGGTTTATTCTCGTAACTAGTACATTTTCCATTGAATCATTTTCCAGCTTCTTTCCCACTTTGAGAGGGAATGGACCACATATCATGTGGCCTCCTGCTGTTTTCAGCAAGTGAAATCATGTTTACTTACTATATTTTGCACAAAACAGTGATAAAAAATCACTTCCAATGTTTAAAAATCAATTGGATAATTGTGTCCGTCTGATGCAGGACAGGCTAACTTGACCTTAGCTGCTTTCAGTGCTGCAACTGTTTTTTTTAATCCCTGGATCTGCACAGACTTAGGCAAATCATCTAACCACAGCTTCTACTGTCTTTTTCCTGTTTCCTAGCCCAACAGTGATTTTGGCTAGGTCATATTCTGTTTACCAGAATTGGGGAAAAAACCAGCTATATCTAACTGTATTTGGCATAGGGTTGTTTTTTTCAGTTTCTGCAACACTGTTTTTTCTTATGAAGGACCTTTGTGAGCCTTGATCAAATAGTGTTAGCACATTGGTTTTGTGTAATTTATTAGATAACTAAACTCGAGCTATCAGGAGAGCAGTTGCTTTAAACTTATCTCTCACATTTAATGCTTGTTGCTTGTTGACTTCCTGATTCTGTGGAAGTCTGCTGCGTTCAGCAAAAGTATTTGGGCATAATGCTGTATGATGCATACCCTTGCATTTAAAACACTTCTTCAGTGAGAAATTTTCCTCCTTGTGTTCACCTAAACACTTGATGCATCTTTTCAGCTGATGAACACGTTGTTTACGTGCCTCCATTGATGTGTATTGACTACAATACTGTGTCCAATGTGTTCCATCACAAAGTACACATTTTGGAGTACGTTTATGTGTGACAGTCTGTTTACTGTCTATTGTATTCACAGCTTGATAAATGCCTATATGGGTTTTTCCCATTAGTGGTTTAGTGGGAGTAGTTATACTCTTTTTATACTGAGTTGAAGGTTTATTATCCACGGGATTTGTGGATTTTTCATCTTGTCTCGTTGCTTGCATGCATGAAACTATTGTTTGTAAACCATTGCTAATTTCTTCACAAGTGAAATAGCGTTTATTGAACATTTAAAATTTAATCTTCAATAGTTTGTGGTGGACAACTTATCTTTTACAATACCACTGATAAACCAATCACATTGTCTTAGGTCATATTTAGGATCTGAGATTGAGACTATTGTCTAATGTAATTCTAAATGCCTGTAAGTCTGAAAAACAATGTTTGGGGGGCTTCAAAACTTGATATTAAGACTGCATGTCTAACTCTAGCCTTGTCAGCATCGAAGTAATTGTCTGCTAAGACAGTAAGGCTATTTGATAATTACCTTTAAAACCCCCGGAAATGACTTAATCAGTTCATAGGGTTCTCCCTTCACAAGACATTTAAGATAATTGAACTTAGCAATCTCATCTATGTCAGTTCGTGAATTTACTATGGATTGAAAACCACTAATGAATTCTTCATAATTATGACCTTGGAAAATAGGTAATGACAATGTAGGTAAGCTTGGTAATGGGACACTTGTTGTTACAGGTGTAACAGGTGTTGACACTAGTAGTAGGTCTCTGTGACAGAGTTTTATGGCAGATAGCCTGTACTCCTGTCCACCTTAATTGTTGATCACTAAAAATATCCAAAACATTTTTAATTTTCATCCTCAGATGGATCTGATTCAAGAAATTTATTTTCATAATGTGTATTTGTCTGAATTAATTATTTCATGCGTTGTGTAAATAATTCAAACTTGACCTCAAGATCATCAAAATCTATGTTTGTATCTTGAGTTAATCCTATACAGACTGAAATTAGATTTTTTTAATTGTGTAATCTTAGTCTGTAAAGACTGAAACTGAGTTTTCAAACAAGCCATTTTAATGGTATACTGAAAATTCTAGCACCACCTTAGAGTGTTTAAAAACACTGTAAATGCTAATTAACAGCCCGAGTTTTTGTTATGCTTAAGTCAGCAATAATCGAGTCAGACACTACTGACCCACTAAGCTTAAACCCCAGGTCAATGACCATGAAGGGTACAGGGTACATGTGTCTGGTGTTTATGGCTTGTTTGCTGGGTCAGCCTGACCATGAGATTAATCGTAATAACGATATTATACACTTATTCACTATACACTTAAATGTCACTGTATAAATGTAATCACACGTGAATATTACTTACACATATATAAATTTCACTGTTAATATATATTTGAAAGCTTACACTTTATATATAAGTTCCTTTAATATAAAAGGTAGATCTATAAGAAACAAACTTTAACACAATCTTTTTCTTAATTTCTGTCTATAAACATATAAACACTGTGTATATATATACACTCAGACAAACAAAAATCACTGGGGTGTTGTCTTTAAACAGCAATTTCCAGATTGGAGCAGTGGGTGCAGGATGTGGGTGAGTCACCCAGCTCCCATTTTCTTTGGGTTGTCCGCTGGGTGAGCGCCCGTTTTTCCCTTTTTGGGTGAACGCTGGGTGAGCGCCGTTTTCTTTTGGCTGCCCATTCTCTGTGATTGAGTCTGGAGGGATCATTTATACTGATTTTTATTGTAAACACTAGTTTTTACAGCTTTTTTCGAAGGACCTTGGCTCATAGGTTATTTGTACACCTTTGTAAAAACATTTTGGACCACAGTGTGGTCTTTATCCGGTTCGGCACGACCAAACTCTGTTGAAATTTTGGCCTTCCAGCTAAGATATAATTTATAACTATAATAATGAACACTTAGCTGATAAAATGACAGCAAATCGTCTAAAACAGCCCCCCCTGCAGACGAGGTCTAGAAGCTGTCGAAACCATCACAACATTTGGGGTGTCAAGAGATACAATTTGTAAGTATTTTAAATTACCCCTACGGGTGTTATGTCAGCATATTTCATTCGATGATGGCTGACGAAATACCTACTTGTTTGGACTCAAAAGTCCACACCTTACTGCCGATATAGGTTGTTACAAACTCCCTTTTGACTCAAGAATTGCGCAATCCCCCCATCTACAAGAAATTCGTAACATACCTTGCTCTTTGTAACGTGAGCTATGGTGTTCTCAACACCTTCACAGGTATCGGTGACTTGATAGAAGCTGAAGTGTCCTTGGATGTCCCCGTCTTCCATTGTCTAGGAAACGCACACTGGTAAAACTATGTTTTCCCCAAAGATTTGTCTTTATTGTTCACAATGTACACAAGAGAAGCTGATCACACTTCTCTTAAGTGTTTATTGTGTTTGAGACACTTGTTCACACTAACGCACAATCAGGTTCTTTGCTGGTTATCCTGGCATCAGTGTCACTCGTAGTAGAGTCAAAGTTAGTCTGGCCTCGCCACACCGCCCCAAGCCGTCACTACCCTAGCACAAAAAAAAAAACGCGACCTAGTACCTTGCATCCCTTTTCACTTCCTCGATGAAGCAAAGCAAAAATGTTTGTTACTTGCTGTTTTAAGCATAGACAACAATATTTTTACTATGGTAATAAAGTGGGAGCAGGATTTTCCTTAATTGTCCTGCTAAGTAAGAGATGTTTCTGTCTCTTATAAAAATACACTTTGCAACACCCCTGCAAGGAGCCAGAGGTCACTTGACTACGTGGATTGCATCTGATCAATTCTCACTCTAGCAGTAAAAAGACGTCCCCCCCTTCTGAGGGCTTGGCCCTCAGGCTGAAAGGGACTGAAGGGGCTGAAAGGGGTGAAGGGGGCTGATACCCCCCTCCTGGAGAAAATTTTCCCACTATATAAATCCAGCATGTCTGAAACAATGTTATAAGACACATATGGGAAACAGTTAGGTATCTTTATTTCGAAACTTCGCCTACACAGTAGGGTTCTTCAGTCGAGTACCGAAGAAGCCTACTTGTAGGCGAAACGTTTCGAAATAAAGATACCTAACTGTTCATATGTGTCTTACCTAACAATCTGTCGGTATTTTATACCATTTAATGTTCATGTCTGAAACAATGCTGAGACCTCTAAAAACTTTGTATAATACAGTGGAACCTTACTTGCGAGCGATCCACGTGGAGTTTTCCAAATAACAAGCAATGGTTCAATTTTTGCTTCCATACACGAGCAAAATTTCCATTAGCGAGCAGACCTCAAGGATTGTTCTTATAATAATAATAATAATAAGTTTATTTCTTTGTAAAGCTTACAATGTGTAATTACGTTTTGATTTGCAAATTACAAAAAATAGCCACTAACATGCTGATGCATTTCGGGCAAACTAATCCTATACATAGTAACAATAAAACTAGATAAAATAATAGTACATAGTAAATTTTTAACTTAAAACTAAACATAGAATAGTGCACAAAATAACCACAAAATGGCACAAATGGCGACGTTTCGGTTCCGACTTGGCCATTTACAAAAGTCACACAAACCATAAGTGGAGCATGACGGCTATAATAGGCAAAAAAGAAAGGGAGGGTGGTATAGTAGTAGTAGTGTGTATGGTGGTAGTAGTAGTAGTAGTAGTAGGGAGTAGCAGTGTAGTAGTGTAGGTGTAGAAGTAGTAGGTAGTTGTGGTAGTTGGGTAGTAGTGGTGGATTTAAGGGGGAGCCAGTTCAAATACAAAAAAAGAGGAGCACTGTAAGGGGCTAGGGGCCACAGAGGGGAGGCAAAGTGCAATAGGTGGGGAAAAAAGGGAAGGGTGAAATTAATAAAAGAAGGAACAGAAAAACAAGACAGAAGAAAGACAACCCAGAGGAAGAAAAGGAAAAGAGAAAAGGGGAAGAGGGAAAAAAGAAAGAAAAAAATTGAGGAATCAGGTTAAGTCCGGGTGTTTCTGAAATTTGGGGATTTTACAATTGCAGTGGAGAGGAAAAAGGGATTACAACAGAGGAAGCCAGGGCTAAGTTAATACAAGGAAAGTTGTGTATAGAGAGGATTCAACAGACGGCGACGTTAAAGTTGGAAGTAGGGAAGGGCAGTTTTAAACAGAAGACCTTTTATGGATGCTTGTGATTTTCTGACGTGACAGAACAGAGCTTGGTAGTGTCGCAAAGCCTAACACTATTTTGTGCTCCCTAAATCTGTCAGAAAGAGATTGACCAGTTTCTCCAAAGGGATTGAAGAGAACAGTGAAAGGGCAAGAAAAAGAGTAGACACAGGAACATTGTGGAGGAGGAGAGGTATGAACGAGAAAGTTGCGAAAGTGTTAGTCCTTGGTGGAAAGTAAGCTGAAGGCTAAGGGGCGAGAAGGGAAATTGTTGAGATTAGAAAGACTGGAAATGTAGGGAAGCAGAGGGACAGAAGAGTTCCCATAAGTTAGAGGTTTGGGAGAGAAGAAATTACATTTTAGCATGTGAGAGAGCAGAGTCTATGAAATGGGGAAGGGTAGCCAAGATGGAGAAACGAATTATGAAGATGGGAAAATTTTTGTTGAAGGGAAAGAGGATCAAAGATGTGGAGGGCACGGAGAAAGAGGGAGATAAGAACACTTTTCTTGCAGGGGAAACATGATTGGAAAAGTAGTGAATGTACATGCCCCTGTGCATAGGTTTTGGTTAACGAAAAGGAAAAACCTGTATCTCAGCAGTGGGACATGGCTTCAAGGAAAGGAAGAAGGAAAATTTGATTCCCATTCAGCTTTAATTTTAATGGATTTAAGAGCTTCAAGAAAAGGCTGGAGGAGACTTGAAATCATAGGCAACAGAGCAAAGATGTCAATCCACTACCAGAGCCAGAGTGAAGGGTTTAACATTCGATGGTAGGAAAAAGAACAGTCTCGAAGTATTCCATGAAAAGATTAGCAAGGACAGAGAGAGAGGAGACCATAGTAACCCAAGTTGAGAATAATATTTTCCTTGGAAGGAAAGGAATTAGAGTCCACACAGAGGCAGATAAGATAAAAAAAAGACATCAGTAGGTATAGGGAGAAGTAGAAATCTTATGGGCCTTCTCCCAAGGAAATCAAGGACTCTCAAGAGGGACATGGTGAAGAGGGACTCAACGTCAAGACTAAGATCTTACAGGTTGGGAGGGAGCGAAACCGTTCATTGAAGTCTTGGAATGGGGGGGAGGGGGGCAGGAAAAAAAAGTACCAAAAAGGGAGTGAGGGTTTTGGCCAACCAAGAAGCAAGGAATAAGAAACAGAACCTCTAAGGATATGATAGGACAAGAGGAATAAACAGTTTTTATGAGTTTTTGGAAGGCCATATAAAAAGGGAAAGAGGGAAGATGACACGAAACCGTTGAACCAGGTCAAAAATCAGGAGGACAGAGGTCGGAGAGGTCCCTTAGTTTCTTGTTGAAAGTTCTTTGATGCGATCAAGAGGGTTGGAAACGAGAGGAGTTTAGGTACGTGAGTCAGAGAGCAAGACATCAGCTTTATGGAGGTAATCCTCGCGATCAAGGATAACTACGAATTACCTTTGTCAGAAGATAGTATGACAATGTTAGTGTTCGATTTAAGAGAAGAAAGGGCAAGTTGGTAACGGCGCAGAAGGTGGTGATTCTTAGAAAACAGACTAACAAGAGCAGGAAGGAGAGCGCCACGAAAAGTGGAGAAGTCAAGAAGATTACGGGAGCGAGATTGATGAAAGGAATCAAAAGAGCTAATCAGGGCAATGCCAGCGCGAGGGGCAGGTGAAGTGGCAAAGGAAAGACCAAAACCAAGAAGTTCAAGCTCATACCGAGAGAGTGAGACAGTAGACAGGTTAGTAACACAGTCGGTGAGGGAGAATTTAGACCAAGGGCTAGCAGAGATGAGACGTTGAAGTTTATTCTGTAGTTTAGAAGAATGAATTTGCGTATTCAGGTGAGCAGTGTCAAAGGCAATGGTAGAGAGAAGGTTACAGAGATCTTGTGGTAGGGCCACAAAGAAAGCACGTTGATGCTGACGGAAAGTAAAGAAGGCATCTTCAACGTGAGACTTAGTAGAAAGAATGAGCTGTTGAAGTAGGAGACGGGCATGATCAGGAAAGGGAGTGCCCAGTGGGTTGGTTTTCAGGAAATGGGAGAAGGAAGGGAGCAGAACTTGTTCAGCAAGACAGTCACATAGAAAGTGAAGCTGATTCTTACGATGCCTGGTAGCAATAAGAGCAGCCTCATAAGATCGAAAGAGGGGTTTAAAAAAAGGAAGAACATTAAAAAAGTTGGAGAGAATATGACGCTTAATTTAACTGCAGGGTCCATAAATAACAAAAAAGGCACAATACCGTGACTGGAACGATACACAAATAACCTGCACATAGAAGAGAGGAGCTTATGACGACGTTTCGGTCCGACTTGGATCATTTACAAAGTCACACTAACCATGAAGTGGAGCAGGACGGCTAAATATAGGCAGGAAGAGGTAGTGGTGGTAGTAGTAGCAGTAGTAGTAGTAGTAGTAGTAGTAGTAGCAGTAGTAGTAGTAGTAGTAGTAGTAGTAGTAATATTATGTAACTGTATTTGTGTATATTTGAATAAACTTACTTACTTACTTACTTACTTACTAGTAGTAGTAGAAGACGAAGTAGTAGTTGTAGTGGTAGTGGTAGTAGTGGGGAATTAAGGAGGAGCCAGTCAAATACAAAGAAAGAGGAGCACTGCAAGGGAGCTAGGTGTCCACAGAGGGAGAGCAAGTGTGGGGAAAAAGGGAAGTGGTGAAATTAATAATGAAGGAACAGAAACACTAGACAGAAGAAAGAAAGACAAGTCGGACCGAAACGTCGTCGTAAGCTCTTAACTTCTATGTGCGGGTTATTTGTTTATCGTTCCAGTCACGGTATTGTGCCTTTTTTTGTTATTCATAGAATAGTGGTTAGCTGTTATACAATCTTATTTGGACTTAATAAATCTTATGTATACTTAGTACAAAATCTAATTTACAAGGAATGGTGCAGGTGGTAATATTTTATGGAATGGCAGAATTAAATGCCAGGAGGTCACATGATAAAACTAGTCAGTAGATGTTTGGTTGATTTGGTTAATATTGTGAGATTAGATGATTTTTTAGCAGAGTCCTAAATTTACAAGTTGTCTGGGGATCCTTGACCTGTTCTGGTAGCGAGTTCAAGATCTTTGGGCCTTTTATGTGCATAGCATTCTTGGAAAGTGAGTCTTACTCGAGGGATGTTTAAAAGGGCCTATGCCTTGTATTGTGACTGCATTCTGTTGTAACTGTCAAGGAGTAGTTTTAGGGGAGGGTTTACATTGGAGTTTAAAGTTCTTTATATGTAGTAGGCACAATAATAAGAGTGTATGTCTTGTTTATTTAGCAAGTTGAGTCTTTTGAAAAGTGGTGGGGTGTGCTGTCTAGCACAGGAGCTGGTTATCACCCACAGAGCAGCTTATTGTTGAATTATTAAGGGTCTAAGGTGGCTGAGCCCCAGGCACAGATAACATATGTGAGGTAAGGATATATTAGAGAGTGGTACAGGGTAGGGAGAGTCGTTTGTGGTACATAGTAGCATATCTTGGAAAGGATTCCTACTGATTTGGAAATTTTCTTGGCTATGTGATGGGTATGGGACTGAAATTTAAGATTACAGTCAAGGAGACCTAGAAATTTGTCCTCCGTGTGTCTTGATATAGGGGAACCATTTAACAGTATGTTGAGTTGAATATTTGAGGCTCTGTTGCCAAACAGCATGAAGTAAGTTTTGTCTACGTTGAGTATGAGTTAGTTGGTCATCATCCAAACATATATCTTTAGCAGTTCATTGTTTACAGTGTTTTTAAGCACACCTGGTCTGAATGGGAGTAGACATATGTAGAGTCATCTGCGAACAGAACTAGTGTAAGGAGTTGGGATGCATTGGAGAGATCATTAATGTAGATGAGGAAGAGGAGTGGGCCTAGGACACTACCTTGGGGGTACTCCTACAGCTACAGGTTGGATAGCGGAGTTGACTCCATTTGTATGCACATACTGGTGTCTGTCGTTAAGATAGGATTTTAGGTAGTCAAGAGAATGTCCTCTTATGCCATAATGATTCAGTTTGAGGTGAAAGAGATTGTGGTCAACTGTGTCAAACGGTTTTCTTAAGTCAAAAAAAAGAGCCCAGGAGACATTCATTCTTATCAAGAGCTGTGTATATTAGGTCAAGCAGTTGTATAACAGCATCATTCGTGCTTTTTTTTTGGTCTAAATCCAAACTGGCATGGGCTAAGTATGTTGTTGGATGTAAGGTATGAATAAAGTCGCTTGTGTATTATTTTTTATATATCTTTGATAGTAAGGGCAAGTTTTATATTGGTCTGTAATTGTTCAAATCAGTTGGATCTTCTCCTTTGTGGATCGGGGTGACCCTTGCTGTCTTGATTATGGATGGGAAGGTTGAGGAAAACTATAGATTTGTTAAACAATGTTGCAATAATGGGTGACAGTTCTGGTGCAGCTATTTTTATATGAATGGCGGCAAGTTATCCAGATCACTGATTTGTTTTTTAATGATTTAATGATGAGTGAGACTTCAATGGGATTAGTTGGAGCTAGAAATAGAGCATTTGGATAGTTGCCAGTGAGGTAAGTAAGTAAGTAAGTAAGTAAGTAAGTAAGTAAATTTATTCAGGTATACACAATACAGTTACATAGAATTATCATACATAGCAGCATATGTGTAGAGAACCTGGGATAACCCAAAAAAGTCAGACAGAGTGACTTATTTCCATTGGGGTCCTTTTACCTTATTATTATAATATAAAGGTTATAATATTTTCTTATTATTCTATAATGAAGATAACATCTTATTATCATACTAAAAAGACTATCTACTACACGAGGGTCATTAAGACTATCTACAATACGAGGGTCATTACTAGGGATAAGGTAAAATTTACACGTATTTTAGCTAAAAAAATAGAAAATCATTCCCCTCCCTTTCTGTTGCTTCATTCATCAGACACTTTTTGGCAGTCTTCTTGAATGGTTCAAGCTATGACTGGCCTTGACATTTGTGGGTAGTCTGTTCCATTCCTTTATTGCTGTACAATAAAAGGTGTTTGAAGCCTGGCCACTGACTGTGGGTACTACAAAGTTGTGCTCTCTCCCCCTAGTACTATGATTGCTTTGGTTCCCAACCTTGACAAAATTGACAGCAAGATATTCTGGACACTGTTCGTGAGCAATTTTATAAACATGATTTAGCTTCAGTTGTTTTACTCTGTCTTCAACATTCAGCATATCCAACTGCTGTAATTCATCCTGGCCTACATGTTCTCTTGGTCCCAGCCCCAGGATGAATCTTACGATTTTGTTCTGGGTGATTTGCAGTCTATCTTTCAGTTTTTTTGTCAAGGCAGAGTACCAAGAAGAGCAAGCGTAATCCATATGGCATTGTATAAGGGCTAGACATAGGGTCCTGCGAGCCTCAGTAGGTAGACACTGTGCTTGTCTATACAGGAACTTCAGCCTGGCATTCGCTTTCTTTACTACACTGTTCCCTATCAATTCTCTTGACATGCATGGGTCAAAGGGGATTCCCAGATATTTAACTGATGAAACCAAAGTGATGGACTCCCCATTACACTGAACATTAAAATTATTTACCCTTCTCAGTTTATGTTTCGTTCCAAAGAGAATGGCTTCAGTTTTCCCGAGGTGTAATGATAGTTTGTTGTCTACTAACCATTTGCTGCAGGACTCCAGTTCCAGTGTTAAAACATTAGCAATATCTTGTGGGTCTTTACCTGTCACTAACAGAGCACTGTCATCTGCATACAGTAGGAGTTTGCACTTGACACTGATAGGCATATCATTGACATAACATAAGAATAGTAAGGGACCCAGAATACTACCTTGGGGAACTCCACATGTTATCGGCAGGGGTTCTGATTCCGTTTTGTTGATTTTGACTATTTGTCTCCTGTTGCTAAGGTAGGACTTAAACCAGTCTACAGAACCTATACCGATAGCTTGAAGTTTCTTACATAATATATTGTGGTTGACAGTATCGAAGGCCTTTTGCAGGTCTAAGGTTACCATACCTATGAGGTTCCCTTTTGACATTTCAGTTCTCAGGTAATCCATCAGATTAATAAGGGAGGTATCGGTTGAGTAGGATCTTCTAAAGCCCGATTGATAGCTATGGAGAATGCTGTTGTCATTAAGGTACTTAACTACTTGAGAATACACCGCCCTCTCCAGAATTTTAGATATTATACTGAGTATACTAACATGTCTATAGTTGCTTACATCAGACCTATTATTTTTCTTGAAGATAGGAGTAACTCTGGCCTCCTTGAACCCCTCCGGTACGGTATTAGTAGTGATTGATAGATTTATTATGTGAGCAATAGGGATTGACAGTTCAGAAGCACCATCTTTTAGGAACTTAGACGGGATGTTATCAGGGCCTGTGCTCTTAGTTGGGTTTAACCTGCTTAGTTCTTTTTGAATGAAGTCATGAGATACACTTACTAGTTGACAACTGTTTGGGGTTACCCCTTTATTGGTATAGTATGTTTGAAACTTATCAGAGTCTGTGTTAAAGGTATTTGATGCAGCTGGTAGTTTACTTACTAGTGTTGATGCAACAGATGTGTAGTAGGAATTAAAGTAATTTGCCACCTTAGATGTTTCGTGGCATACCTCATTATCGATAGTGAGTACTATGTTAGACCTATCTACTGGCTTATGGCTATACCCCAACTGTTTTAGTTGTTGCCAGAGCTTTCTGGGGTTATGCTTATATTCTTCAATTTTTGAGCAATAGTGCTTTGCCTTTGCTCCTTTTATAAGCCTCTATACTCTGTTCCTCACCCTTTGGAATTCATTTAGTGCTGCAATATCCTGTCTGTTTGCTTTAAATCTTTTTAGCAGCTGGTCTCTGAATTTCATATTATCTAATATCTCAGTAGTCATCCAGGGTTCAGTTCTTCGTTTAATCCTAACCTCTTTAACTGGTGCAATATTATTAAGAATGGTAGTGAACATTGTTTTGAATTTTTCCCAGGCATCGTTTACGTCCGTGCAACTTGTTATCTCTGTCCAGTCACAATTGTGTAGCCTATTTACCAGTGTTTCTTTACTGTAGTTTCTAGTTGACCTCATTTTTATTGTCCTGTGTAGGCCTATCCTATCCCTAGTGATTTTCCTGGTGCAGTAAATGATGAAATGATCACTAAGACCTGTTGTGGTAATGACGCCTGACTGACTAATGTTCTCAGCGCGGTTGCAAAGTATGTGGTCAATTAGGGTGGCTGAGAACTGTGTGATCCGGGTTGGTTTATTAATTAGTTGGGTGTAGCTATTTAATCCTAGAATTTGCTTATACCTTTTGCATAGCCCGTTATTTTGTTGCTGAAAACAGATATTGAAGTCGCCCAGTATTATTGTTTCGCAATTGCTTTCAACTCCGGACAAGACTCTGGAAAAGTCTTCTAAGAACTGGTCCTGGGTAGGAGGGCGGTAACTAGTTCCTACTAAGATGGGTTTGGTCTTGGGAAGCAGCACTTCAAACCATAGAATCTCCAGTTTATTGTTATTTAAATCAGGTCTTGGGTTGTAAGCTAAGTCATTTCTAATGTAGGCACATACTCCACCACCTTTCTGTTCCTATCTAAGCGTTTTATATTGTAACCTTCTATTTTTGACCTCGTCGTCAGTCACCGTATCATCCAACCAAGATTCAGAGATGGTTATAACTGCCGCCCTAATTTTGTTAGCTAGAATCCTAATCTCTGCCAATTTAGGAAGAAGTGATCTTGCATTGACATGAATAAAGTGAAGGCCTGTTTTCATAAAACAATCATAATCATCAATATATGGCAATGGGTCATTTGTATTAAAATTAGGTAAATCAATGTCATCACTGCTAAAGGGTAACTGTGCCAAAGTGCATTTATTACACACAAAATGAATTCTGGCACCGTTGCTATAATTGTACATACATCCATCATGCACCTACCCCTTACACATTTTACATAAGGTGCCTTTTCTGTTTTTCATGCATACTTTAGTACAGTGTATGCATCTGTTTGGTAGTGTTTGAGATAATAATGGCTGTATTGTCTCACATTGACCTATGTATGCATTACATATGGAGTTAAGGTTATCATCCCTAGCTACTAGACCGTCATTATTGCCGTCATTTATCTGTCTGTTTTGCCTCTGCACAATAGTTTGAGGTCCTGGATTAATTTGGATATCACCACTTAAGAGCGCTACAATAAGAGCTGTGTGCCATTGTTTTTGTTTGGGTATGCGGTGTTGCCATACCTTGCGGCGATAGTGAGGTTTACTTTTCTGGTAGGATGGCAACTGTTGGGCTTTTACTGTCCAGGGCGCTGTTACTCCATTCACCTTTTCCAACCCCATGACTGATTTCTTTCTTCATGGAATTGAAGAAGAAATATAAATATAAATATGGCAGCCTGTACCCCTCTAATGCCTGCCATTTTCACTCTTCGCTCTTTTACTCATATACAATAATATTTATTTCTCTTTTCCAGTCCCTAGTACACTTAGTATCTGCTTTAATTACACTGAATTACTAGTAAAATTTCCTCTTCAAAACCCTCTTCACTGCTCACTTTTCCCTTAACTTCACAAAACCCTTACAGTTAACCTCTTCAAAACCCTCTTCACTGCTCACTTTTCCCTTAACTTCACAAAACCCTTACAGTTAACCTCTTCAAAACCCTCTTCACTGCTCACTTTTCCCTTAACTTCACAACACCCTTACATTTAACCCTTTATTACACCCTCCCCTACCCACCTCGCTCAGATGGGTATTTGAGCTTGGAATTTGACTCGCTAGCTTTGATCCTACAGTAGAGAAGAAGTCATTAAATTTGTTGGCCGTGTCTATTGGTTGCATATGAGGTTCATCTGGTTTAGTTACATGTATCTCTCTATTTCCAGTCGGTTTCCTTGAGCCCAAAATTTTGGAGAGGGTTTGTCAGGTACTTTTCATGTCACCTTTCATTTCACTAAATCTATTTTCATAATACATTTGCTTTGATTTACGTATTAGTTTTGTTAGTATTGATGTGTATCTTTTAGTAAATTCTTTAGTAATTAAGCCTAATCTGAACTGCTTTACAATTTCGTGTTTTTTATTAATAGGTTTGAGGATACTTCTAGTTAGCCATGGGCTGTTTAGCCTCTTTCCTGTGATCTGTTTCGTTTTGATTGGGCAATGCTCGTTGTAGAGGTTTAGGGATTTATGTAAAAAAATTTTGATATCTTTATCGATATTATTACTGTCATCTAGCTCTCTCTGCCAATCAATGGCACCTAGAGTTAGTTTTAGGTTGTTTATCGATGTCTCATCATGCAGGCGAAATGATGTCTTCCTTGTTTCTTGAGACAGTTTAGATAAGTTGGTTATGAGAAAGGCAGGATATTGGTATGTGGTGTTATATGTGATTATACCTGCTTGTAGTGGTCTGTGGTGTTGTCTATGATTATACCTGCTTGTAGTGGTCTGTGGTGTTGTCTGTGATTATACCTGCTTGTAGTGGTCTGTGGTGTTTTCTGTGATTATACCTGCTTGTAGTGGTCTCTGGTGTTGTCTGTGATTATACCTGCTTGTAGTGGTCTGTGGTGTTGTCTGTGATTATACCTGCTTGTAGTGGTCTGTGGTGTTGTCTGTGATTATACCTGCTTGTAGTGGGGATATTATGTTGGTCCAGATATGGTCGAGTAACGAGGCACTAGTGTCAGAGATTCTTGTTGGCTTTGTTATTCAATTCAATTCAATTCAATTCAATTCAAGTCAAAGTTTATTCTCTATAAGGATTACAATGCTGAGTTTACAGAAATTTGGTTATTGTGTGGTTTACATGTAGTAAAATTGTGATTACAGAGTGTACCACTAGAACGCTTAACATGGCTAGGCATTTCGGGCAGACTTAGTTTTATTCTTAATTGTAAAATATTACAAATTATGAGGTAAGTTGGTATTATGGCTAAGTGACTAAATACTAGTTTGTGAGTTTAGCAATGTGAATGATTTTGTTTTGGCTCAGTACATAGTTTCAGTACTGGAGTATCACAGGACTCATTATTTTAAGATTGAGGTTAATATTTCTGTTTATGGTCAAATGAGTGAGTGAGTGTAAGTATGAACCACCAGGTGGTATTCGTGTAGTTAGTTGACGGGGTGTATCAGGGAGATAAGATGTTTTCTAATGGTAGTTTTGAAGGTGATGAATGTGTCTGCAGTTCTAGAGTTCTCAGGTAGGGTATTCCAGATTTTAGGGCCTTTGACATACATTGAATTTTTGTAAAGGTTTAGTCAGACACGGGGAATGTCGTAGAGATGTTTGTGTCTGGTGTTATGCCTGTGGGTTCTGTCACAACTATCAAGAAAGCGTTTTAGGTCAAGGTTGATATTAGAGTTTAAGGCCCTGTAGATGTAGATTGCACAGTAGTAAGTGTGGATGTACTGAACTGGGAGTAAGTTTAGGTCTATGAAGTGTGGGGTGGTGTGTTGCCAGGGATGGGATTTAGTGATCATTCTTACTGCAGCTTTTTGTTGGGTTATTATTGGCTTTAGGTGTGTTGCTGCAGTTGATCCCCAAGCACAAATAGCATAGGTGAGTATGGATAAATAAGTGAGTGGTATAGTGTGAGAAGGGCATTTTGCGGCACGTAGTATCGTATCTTGGAGAGGATCCCAACCGTTTTGGATACTTTTTTTGGTTATATGCTGGATATGGGTGCTGAAATTCAGGTGTTGTCAAGGTATAAGCCTAGGAATTTGCCCCCATTATTTCTGGTAATTAGAGTGTTGTCAATCTTAATGTTAATTGTGCATCTGCTGCTCTGCTACCAAACATAATATAGTAGGTTTTGTCAGTGTTAAGCGTAAGTTTATTGGTGTCATCCAAGTCGATATTTTAATCAGCTCCTCATTCACAATGGTGTTGAGGGTGGAAGATTAGGGTGAGAGATGACATAAGTCGTGTCATCAGCAAAGAGAATGGGTTTCAGGTGTTGGGATACGTTTGGAAGGTCATTGATGTATATGAGGAAGAGCAGGGGACCAAGGACACTTCCTGCGGAACTCCAGTATCAAGTGGCCGTGTTGCTGATGCTGTGTCTTTAATGGTGACGTACTGATACCTATCAGTAATGTTAAGATTTGAAATAAGCAAGTGCATGGCCTCTTATACCGTAATGATCAAGTTTGTGGAGTAGGATGTCGTGGTCTACTGTGTCAAAAGCTTTTCTTAGGTCAATAAAAATTCCTAGTGGATATTCCTTATTTTCCAATGCTGTGTAAAACAGATCTAGCATTTTATGATTGCATCATTAGTGCTTTTATTTTTCCTGAATCCAAATTGGCAGGGGTTGAGTATCTTTTGAGCCGTTATAAATGAATACAGTCTCTTGTGCACGAGTTTCTCAAAGATTTTGGATAGCATGGTAAGTTAGATATTAGCCTATAGTTGTTTAAGTCTGTAGGGTCACCACCTTTATGTATTGTGTAACCCTTGCCGTCTTGATGTAATTTCGGGAAGGTGCTAGTCTCTAGTGACTTGTTAAAAAGTAATGAAATAGCATGCGAAAGGACATGGGCCGCTCGCTTGTACAGTAGTGGTGGGACATGAGACAGATTCCCCGAGTTATTTTTAAGTGACTTTATAATCTCAGTGACTTCCGTGGGCTCAGTTAGTGCAAGATAGAAGGAATTAGGGAAATTCCCATCTAGGTAGTCCCCGGCATAGTGGGGTAGCAATAAGCTGTTGTTCAAAGCATTTGTGAAATCAATTACTGGAGGGTCGGTTGCGTGGATAAGGTTATGTTTTAAATCTCCTGCTAGTATCAGATGGTGTTATTCAACTCAGACTCAATTACCATGTTTCTAAGGTTACTGGTAAAAGTGTTAGTGTTTGAGTGTGGTAGTCTGTAGACTGCACCAACTGCTATAGGTTTCTTAAGTGTTCTTGATGTGAATTGAGCTATTATATATTCACCGTTTTCGTCCTGTACATTAGTTGATTTCACACATTCTAGCTCATCAGAGTAATAGACGGCAGTGCCTCCTCCTGATTGGTCGGGCCTACAGGTATGGTAAATATGTCTGTCAGATCTTGTCTGAGCCAGGTTTCAGTAAGTATAATGAAAGTTATAGTAGTATTTAGAGACTTAAGTAGCGAAATGAGGTTTTCGAAGTGCTTTCTCAATGATCTAACATTGTAGTTGAAGACTAATGTTCTTGCTGACACTGAGAAGGGTATTAGCCTGACTAGATTAGATTTTTAGATTTTGCCACCGAAGTGGCTAGTTTATTGTGCACCCCATATCTATCCTGTGGACGGTAGCGCGAGAGCATATGGATACACAAAAGGCCCAGGAACTAGGCCTCTAAGAGTTAACAGGAATACATATGGATTTATATCTACATATCTATAGTTCACTTATCTGTTACAAGCAAATTTAGGAAATTTGCTTAGTATATCTGGTATCTTATTTTCATTAATAAGATATCTTGACATGTCATATAGGTTATTATACTGTCTGTCTCTGTATTCCTCAATAAGTAGACAATTAAGCACATAGTATTCAAGACAGTGACCATATGCCTGATCATATAATTTACATTTAGTTTGATCATCATCTGTGTGTCTCCCAAACTGCCAGAAGTACTTGTAACCAAGCCTAAGCCTGGCCACTACAACATCAGTCAGTACTTGTAACCAAGCCTAAGCCTGGCCACTACAACATCAGTCAGTCTGTTCACATTGCACGTTGCTCCATAAACATACTTATCTACGTTCATGTTATCATAGTGGGTTATAGATCTACTCAGGTTTCTAACTGCATTCCTATAACAATCATTTTCATTATTTACCTCTCTCCTAATATTATTCCTAATGCTAGACACAGTTATACCAAAGTTATATTCTACATTCTCCTTCTGGGTACTCTTCTTGGCTAACATATCAACTTTATCATGAAGGAGTAATCCAATGTGTGATGGGATCCATAGCAATTGTACATTAATTCCTTTGTCCCTAATTTTTGAGTGTCTATACCTGGCTTCTCCAATGAGCATTTTGTTGGAGTCATTATATGAGTCAAGAGCCTTCAATGATGACATAGAATCAGTAATGATGATAGAGTCAAGCTCAGTGTCATAGGTTAGCTTTAGCACCATTAGGATTGCAAACAATTTAGTTTGCAGTATAGATGCCCAGTTGTTAATTCTTATGGCTAACTCAACAAATTTATTATCGTTCTTAACTAGGGAGGTGGCAACAAGAGCAGATGCAGCCATGCCAGAAGACTCCTGTTTAGATCCATCACTGTATATAACTTGTGATAACTTATTACTACCAGCTAGGTGAGAAATTTCTTCTTGAGCAGTTGCTCTAACAAGATATTTAAGGAAGGGATTACTAGCAATGAGCTTCTTGGGAGGGTTAGTTAGTTTAATATTTATTATGCAACCAATACCCATCCTGTGGGCGGTAGTCAAAAGATTACAGAGGTACATAATGGGTCCAGGGACTGGGCCTCAAAGTTTTGATAGCTGAGCAAGTTACAGAGGTAATGAATTCACAGTTTACAAAGGTAATGAACTCACAATTTACAAAGGTAATGAACTCCAGGTAGGTCTAGTCACAATCATGACAAGTTACAAAGGTATTTACAGATTACAGAGGTACACAATGGGTCCAGGGACCGGGCTACAAAGTTTTGATGGCTGAACTAGGTACAAGGTAATGAACTCACAAGTTACAAAGGTAATGAACTTACAAGTTACAAAGGTAATGAATACTGTAAGAATGGTTACTTACGTTTATACATGGCTGCAATCATGAACAAATTTTAGAGTAATGAGCAATTCACACTTCCACACCCGGTCACAACTGTAGTGAGTTATTGGTGCAAATGTTGATCGCTGAGTCTCTCTCTCTTTCACACACACACACACACACATACAAATTCATACACACACACACAGGTATGTGATATTAAATGAACACATCTTCCACGGAGGGCTGAAATGCTCTTGTTGCCTACAGTGATACAGTTCATGCAGGGTTATAAAAATTAATGCAATTGCACATTTTCCCAATCCATTTAGATCTGAGTGTATTTACCCTTAGACACTTGGTAAGATTCATTGTGACAGTGTCTGGTTCGTTTCTCAACATTCTAATACCGAGTACAGTGTTAACCTCAACAATCCTATCACTGATACTAGAAATACCAAGCTCCTTCCTCATGTTAAGAACTTTTGTAGATCTGGGACAGCCAAGAATATTCCTGAGAGCTTCATTTTGCATTAACTCCAAGGGTCGGAGAGAACTTTCTCTAGCTAATATCAACATGGGAGCAGCATAATCAATTAAGGACCTAACATAGGTTATGTACATCATTCTCACGATTCTCACATTAGCACCATAGTTGGGGTTGTAGCCAGCAACAGCTTTGAGAGCATTTAGCCTAGCTTTGCATTTCTTATTGAGTTGTGGTATAGTGGATTTGTTAAAGGGTACATCTACACCAAGATATCTGTAAGTTTTAACGTAGCTAATGATTTCACCCTGCAAATAGATGGGTGGGGGATGTCGTTTGCTTGTTAATATCTTTGTTTTAGAGGAAGATATTATGAGGCCTAGTCGATTACAAATTGCTTGAAATTCATTAAGAATGGTACTCATCTTCTTATGCCCTGTTGTGTGGATCATGATATCATCAGCAATATGTTTAGGAGAGGCAGGTAAAGCATTTAGGACAGCATTAACCAGAATATTAAATAGCATGGCACTAAGAACTCCCTTCGGTGTACCTAAAGACATTTCTTTAGACTCACTTCTGAAGCATTGGTAAAGGACAGAGGATACTCTATTTGACAGGTATCCTGTTTTCCAGTAAGTAAGCTACCACCAATATTCATTTTGGCTAGTTCATGTAGTATAACGGTTCTGTTCACAATATCAAATGCAGATTTTAGATCAAGAAAAGTGGTAAAACTAGTAGAGGTGTGTGCAGTGAGAAAGGTGGAAATACAGTTCTGCACACTTTTACCTTTCATGTACCCATAGAGGTAGGGGGAAAAGTTGGTGTCTGATTCTGTAGTACAGTCTGTTAAGAATCATTCTCTCAAAGTTTTACAAAGACAACTAGTTAAGAAGATCGGTCTAAATGTATCAGGTAATATAATATTCAAGAGGTTGCTAGTAGAATTGCAGTAAATCAACCATTCAAATCATTATGAAGCTGTGTGTAGTCTGTGGTCAGTCAAACAAAACGGGCTTCCACATGGATAAATTGTCATTTTTGTGGAAATTGGTGTCACGCCCCTTGTGCAGATATCCAAGAACTAGCTACAAGCAGTATTAAAACAGAGAAGTGTTTTTGGGTATGCCCAAATGAGGAAAATCTGTGGACTAAAATCACAAGGGTATTAAAAGAGGACAACATCAAAGCTGCTTTCATAGAAAACCTGGAAGCTTTCTACAACAGATGGGAACATAAAAAGTCTGGGCTGAATGGTACTGCCCTTGATACTGGCCATGTAGTCACAAACTGTAAGGCTGGAGGTGATGTCCTGGTAGTCAGTAAATGTGGGGCTGATAGTGCTGTCCTGGGAGACAGTAATGGTGAAGCTGGAGGTGCTGTCCTGGGAGACAGTAATGGTGAAGCTGGAGGTGCTGTCCTGGGGACAGAAATGGTGAAGTTGGAGATACTGTCCTGGGAGACAGTAAGGGTGAAGCTGGAGATTTTGTCCAGGTAGTCGGGAATTATACGCAGGAAGGAATACATATAAATGACCTCATAGGGGGCAGGAGCCATAGTAGGGAAAAAAGGTAGTCAAAGATAAGATAAAACCAATATTGCAAACTAGAAATACCGCAGGAATAGCAAACAAGAGGACTCCAATAGCAATAGTGAAGATAAAATTACCAAAAACAATGGTGGGAGCTCCCTTGTTGGTGCTAGGGAGGATAGAAGTAAGACAGGGAAACATGCACCAACCGGGAATACAGTCACAAACCCAAGGCAAAACGGAAACCAAGCCTGTGCACATACTATGCACTTTGGTATCTGCTGGCATGGAAATCTGGGAAAAAAAGATGGGACGTGCAGCTATGACCACCCTAGAAAAAAGCCCTGCACATATGACAAACAGGAAAATGCAAAACTCCCTTCCTGTAAGCTTTTTCACCCTGGAACTGTGTACCTCTTAAGTACAGGAAAGGGCTGTGCTATAACTTAAATTGCCAGGCATACCAAACTAAAGGGGACAAAAAGATACAAAAATCCAGGCCATGGGAAACCTGGGTAGCCACAGCCCACTCAAGAGGGAGAGGTTTTTTAGTGCCAGGAAGTAAAAAAAAATGGCAGGAAATGGCAGAAATCGTACACCAAATCCAGTCCTCCTGGAGTGGAACCACAGTCGATGGCCTCCACTCCAAAACCAACAGATACAGATACTAATGCCGGAAAAAAAATCCCCCCCCAGTACCAACAATACCACCAGTCGATAACATTCTTCTTTGCAAATTTTACAGAGTCTAAAGCCAGCAACAAACAACAAAATACCTTTCATTCCCTGGACTGCTTGCAGAGGCAAAGGCAATGTTCGCGGCTTTCACTGAGACCCCCCATAAAGGATCATTGGACAACGAAATATGGATTCCCCGGTTACAACCTATAAATTTTGACAGAGTGAACAGGCAAAAGGGGGGGGGGGTTGGCCTGTACATTGCAGAGTCACTTGTTTGCACAGAACTGCTTAATGCCTCAAATGATGTAGTGGAATTTTAGCAGTAAAGGTCGAGAACCAAAACCTAGTCATTTGTGGTAGTCTACAAGCCTCCGGATGCAACATCCCAGCAATTCCAGGAACAGCTGTTAAAAATTGACCACTGTCTGGAAAATCTTCCAGCTCCTGCACCCAACATCTTGCTCCTGGGGGATTTCAACTTAAGGCACCTAAAATGGAGGAATATAGCAAATAATATTGTTGCAGTAATAACACCAGGAGGCAGCTCTGATGAAAACTCACACTCACACGAGCTTTTAAATCTCTGCACAAAATTCAATTTAAACCAGCAAATAATAGAGCCTACTAGACTGGAGAATACACTAGACCTCATCTTCACTAACAATGATGATCTGATAAGAAATGTCACCATATCAAAAACAATAAACTCAGATCACAATATAATTGAGGTTCAGACATGTATGCGTGGAGCCCCAGACCGACAAAATGAGACTAGTCACGAGGAAGCATTCACCAAATTCAACTTCAATAACAAAAACATAAAGTGGAACCAAGTAAACCAAGTCCTAACCGATATAAGCTGGGAAGATATACTAAGCAACACAGACCCCAACTTATGCCTAGAACAGATTAACTCGGTGGCACTCGATGTATGCACAAGGCTTATTCCTCTAAGAAAAAGGAGGAGTAGATGAAAAATAGAAAGTGACAGGCGCTCCTTTACAGGCGACGGAAAAGAATAACAGAGCGGCTAAAAGAGGTCAATATATCTGAAATGCGTAGGGAGACACTGGTCAGAGAAATAGCAAGCATCGAACTTAAGCTAAAAGAATTTTTTAGGAGTCAGGAATCGGGGGAAGAACTAAAAGTCATAAATGAAAATCGAAAGAACCCAAAAGTATTTCTTTCCTATCCCAAAATCAAAATCGAGGAAAACGTCCAGTATTGGGGCCCTACTTAAAAAAGGGGGTCCTCAAGATGCGAAAGGAAATAGTGACTCTAAAGCCCCAATAGACTCAGTTTTTAGAAAAGCCCTAACCGACTGGAGTCAAGACAAAATAAATTTTTTATGAGAGAGCCAACCAAATTTGTTTAAACACAACCCCTATCCGATGTTTCTGACCCAAATGATTCAAACAGGATAAATGAAATGCCCGCACTCTGCCCCAACCCAGACTCAGGGAACTCGTTTTCATAAGAAGCAAGAAGCCCCTATCAGGGCCTTTCCCCCTAGGGGAAAAGGGGAGCATGGACAAAGGGGGGTCGTCCCTCATTACTAAAAACAACAGACATAGCCCCCACTCCAAAAAAGGGGGCGTAAAAGAACAGCAAAGAACTACAGCCCAAATACACAACATCCCATAAAAAAAATCTTTGAAAGGGTCCGGGCAACATGGGTTTGAACAGGTCGCCCCCGTTGTCTCAACTTTGGATCCTACGACAAGGCCCTAAATCACTGAAAAAAAAAATGCAGATGAAATATTACAGACTTTTCAAAAGCCTTCGACAAGTGTGCCACGGGTAAAGCCAAAAAATCGTGCAAAAAGGAATAACAAAAATCGGTCGATGGATCTAAAATTTTCCTCCTAACAGAACACAGAAGAGTTGTCAACAGAGTAAAATCCGAGGCGCTCGTGAAAAGTCGTTCCAAAAGGGCACAGTACTACTTCATTTGTTCCTCACCTCATATCCGACATAGACAGGATGTCAGCCACAGCCCGTGTCTTCCCTTTTGCAGAGACACCCGAATCTGCATGACAGTGTCTTCCTTTGAGCACTGAAAGGGGTCCAGGCGGACAAAAACCAAATTTTTTCAGGGGCTGCAGAAAAAAAACATGAAGTTCAACGATGAGAAATTTCAATTACTCAGATATGGTAAACATGGGGGAAATTAAATCTTCGTCAAGTACAAAACAAATTTGGCCCAAAAAGAGCGAAACACCAACGTCAAGACCGGGAGTGATTATGTCGGGGGGATCTCACCTTAAAGGACCATAAATTTTTCAATGCATCTGCTAGAAAAATGACAGGATGGATAATGAAAACCCTTAAAAAATGGGAGGAAAGCCCATGATGACACCTTCGGGTGCTTGTTCTATCTAGGTGGAATATTGCTGCACACTAACAGCCCTTCAAGGCGGTAAAATTTGCCGCCTAATAATTACAAAAATTTTTCACGGACGCATAAGGGAGATAAAAACCCCTCAATTACGGGGACGCTTGGGGTTTCCCAAAAACCTGTTTTCCCCGGGGAAGCGGGGGGAGAGATAAAATTTTATATCCCCCCGGGTCCTAGAGGGATTTTTACCGAATTGCACACAAAAATCTTCACTCAAGCAAAAGATTGGCAGAGATGCACCATCCCCCAAGAAAAGCAGGGGTACACACACGTTAAGGGAACCAACAATAAGTGTCAGGGGCCCGAACTGTTAACTGCCTCCCCACACATAAGGGGATTCCCAAAAGCCCCGGGCATCTTCAAGGGGTACGGGGACAAGACCAAAAGTCTTTCCTGATCACCGGGGCTGGGCTGTACGGGGGTTGCGGACAGCAGCAACACCTGTTGATCGGGCGCTATCCCCCGGGAGGCCTGGTCAAAACCCGGGGCGGGGGGCTTTGACCCCGAAACTTCTCAGGTAACTCCAGGAAACTCCAGGCTTTTGGGGGGCTTGGGGTAGGCACAATGAAACATTGGCCCAGGAAGTGAAGAACCCCTAAATGAACTGAATTTAAACAGTCCCAAAAAAGTGTTTTCGGGCACGTACCTTAGAGTTCTAGAATTAAAGGGTTTACCACCCTTTCCCAGGACTTTTGATGACCTTTAGTTAATGCTTATCTAATTCTACTCGGTAAAGAGGCAATCACCTCATCAATTTTTTGGCTCATAAAATTAACCAATTTCAACATTTTTTTCCCAGAAGTACAAATATGAGATGGAAGGTTTTCATGCCTGGGTTTTGGACTAATTTATGAGGTTATTGCTTTTTCAAGGGGAAAGGGATGAGCAACATTGCCATCTTTTTCCTGGTTATTTTTTTTATTTTTCCCAAGCCAAACTTAAAGGGGGGGGACCTATTTAATCCAAAAAAAACTGTTCCCATTCCTTTTCCCTATTTCTTGCTTTTTTTTCCTTGCATTTGTTAGTGCGGGGGGAACGTTCTGACAGGTCGGGGGTTTCTACTTTCCGGGTATTTTTTACCAACCCTCCTACTGAGGGTTTTAGATTGTGTGCTGGGTCATTATGTTTTTAAGGGTTTTTATTGTTTTTTATGGGGAGGGTCTTTGTTTCCTTTTTCCTCCCCACTTATCTTTTAGAACACTCTCAAAAGTGGGAACTAAATCATCTTAAAAATTTTTGTGTGCCAATGGGCCTTTTTTCTTACTATTTATCCAAGTGTTTAAAAAAGTTCTCTCTGTGTTATGGTTTTTTGGGAAAAAGTTTCCCCCTGTTTAGCTCCTTGATTGCTGGGGATGTGTTAAGATTGACAGTTGTTAGCTTGGGGAATGATCAGGGAGAAAATCATTAATTATACAGAGTCGCATCGTATATGGTATAAATCCAAGGCACAGAACTAGCTGCCTCCATAATGTGGAGGGTCAGTGTGCCCACAATTCGAACTTTTTCAGTAAACTCAGAATGTTGGGAGAGCAATAAAGTGCACATGTGGAAAAAAGGGATAAATGAAGGAGTTATAAATAATCCCTTTGGGATATTCCCCCAAAAAAAGAGGGCAAATTCAGGGAGAAGGTTGGGAGTGAAAAAAACGATTAAAAAGTCCCAACCCTTGGAGAAACTATGTTTTTGGGGATCAGTCCCTCACCTGGAGAAGAGTTAGTTTCTCTGTATTTGACTGAAGAACATTTCGGGCCCCCGAAATTTTGTATGGTCTCTTAAAGTGCTAGGAACCCCCGCTTTTGCTTTCATTGTGGTATTTTTTGTGTCAGATCGGGACACTCTTTGGTTTTCCCGGTGTATATATTATGTACTCTCCGTGCGTTCCAGGGGAAACAGGGTTTAGGGAAATTCAAGGCTCCCCGTAATTTAGGTGTTTTATCTCCTTTTGCGCGGTGAAGGTTTTTGTTCTTTTCTGGGCCAATTTCACCTGCCCTTTAAAGGTGCTGTTAGTGTGCAGAATATTCCCCTGATGAAAAAGCGACTAAGAGTGTCATCAGGGCTTGGGTCAATATTTTGAAGGTTCTCATTATCCCTCCTGTCTTTTTTAGCACTGGATTGATACAGTGTTATGGCCTTGAAGGTAAACTCCGACAGATCATTCCAAAAGGGCTTTGACTTTGGTTTTTTTGCTCTATTTTTGTCCGGAATTTGTTTTGTATCTGAGGGGGTTTTTTTCCTCGTGTTTACCAACGGAGTAAATTTAAATTTCTCATCGTTTAACTTATATTTTTTTCTGTAGCCAATTGAAAATTGGTTTAGTCCATGGAGCCCTTTCATGCTGCAAAGGAAACACGCATGCGATTCGGGTGTCATCTGCAAAGGAAGACACGTGCTGTGGTTGACATCCTTTCTATGTCAGATATAGGGTGAGAAACAAGATGGGAGCAAATAATGTGCCATGGGAACAGGTTTTTACATTAGCCACCCCGGCTTTACCGTTCAATCTACTCTTTATGTTTTTTGGGGGAAATTATGATCCATCACCAACTTTTTCCGTTATTCCTTTAGCACGCATTTTGCGGTATTGCGCCATGGTCACACTTTTCGAAGGGTTTTGCAATTGTATTATTTCATTCCCTTTTTTTGTTTTTGTGCACCCAAGACCTTGCGTGGACCAATAGTTGAGACAGAAGGGGGCGACCTGTTCAAACCCATTTGCCCTTGGGTTTTGTAAACTGATGGGGTTTTTTGTGGGGGGCGACTTTCTTTTAAGACCCTTTCAAAGATTTTTTTGTATGGGATGTTATGCTTCGGTTGTATTCTTTGCTATTTCTTATGCTCTCTTTGTGGAGGGGGGTAGTCTGTTTTTTTTAGAACTGTGGGCGACCCCCCTGTCCATCTCCCTCCCATTTGGGTGGTAAAAGCTGTGATGGGGCTTTTTGCAGTTCTTGATGAAACCCGGGTTCCATATTGGCCCTGGGGAGGTGCAGGGCATGTCATTTTTCGCCTGTTCGAAGTCATTTGGCGTAGGAAACATCAGATAGGCTTGTATTAACTAAAATTTTTGGCCTCTCATAAAAAATTAATTTTGATCTTCGACTCTCAGTCTGGTTAGCGGGTTGCTAAAAAAAGATCATACTGGGGCTTGAGTACCACCATTTCTTTGCTGTCTCTAAGGACCCCTTTGTTTAAGTAGGGGCCAAATGGTCGTTTTTTCGACTTTGATTTTTGGCATAGGAAAAGAAATCTTTTGGGGTTTTTTTCAATTCATTATGGTTTTAGTTCTTCCCCGATTTTCCCAACTCCAAAAATTCCTTTCTTAAATTCGATGTTTTCTATTTCTCTGACGAGGACTCCCCCATCTTTTAGAATATTGGCCACTTTTAGCCTCTCTATTTATTTTTTTTCTCGCCGTAAAAGGGGGGCGATGTCTTTCTATTTTTTCATCTGTTGTGAAAAACACAGGCCCTTTTTCTAGGGTTTTTTGAAAGAAATTTTATAGTACTTCTGCAACAAACAATAAAATGACTAACATCTAATAACGGGTTCTACAGGGGTGGTGATGTCTTGCATATATCAAAGAAAAATTATAAAAACAGGCCCCATATTTAAACTCCCATGTAATCCATCATAATATGTGGTTTGAAAAAGAGAATAACCCCAGTGTTTCGCCCCTGACACACACCAAATGTTTTTTGTTGTTGTTAAGGCCCGAGAGGTGGGGCAGTATTATCCTGCTGCGTTCCCCCCCCGGAGCAGTTCACTACAAAATTCCCCTTCTAAAATACGAGACAGTACTCTCCAAACTTTAGGTGGGCGACGTACCGTCCCGACCCTCGTAGCCCTTAGCCTCTTCACCAGGTTCAATATTTTCCCCGGGGTTTGACTAACGCTGGAGCAAATCGCTATTTCCCTGGGGAGTCTCAAGGGGCTTTTTCCGGAAGGGGAAAAAAGCATCTTTTACATCTTTGGTGTATTTTTTGAGATTCCACACTATTTGGGGGTTTCAACTGGGGGTAAAAAGTCTTTTTTAGATACTGTTTCCCCTTCACCTTTTTTGGGAGTGAATGTGGTGAATGTGGATTAGCTTGCGGAGCTCTACCTCTTCCACAAAGGATCCTCTTGTTATCCCCTGATTTTTAGGGGAAAAGGGGCCAGGGTGACATAACCAAGTGGGCACGGAGGCTGCTGTAGAGGAACGAGTGAATGTTGAGGGTTTTTCATGAGGGGTTGCTTATAGCTTGCACGCAATGACTAATGATTGAGACATCAGGTAGGACAGTTTGCCAGTGTTGAACAGGTAGATTGCGCGACTTCAATGCATTGTAACTGCCTTCCATAATAGTACCATTGAACCGCTCCACTTGACCATTGCCTTGAGGGTTGTAACTTGTTGTTCTGCTGCAGGCAATACCTTTGCTAGCCAAAAACTCCTGAATTCGTTACTCATGAACGAGGATCCCCTGTCTGAATGGATATAAGCTGGCATACCAAAAATAGAGAACAACTGCAAAAGACAACTAATAACAGTTGAAGCAGTCATATTTGCACAGGGGAATACAAAGGGAAACCTTGAAATTCTCTACTATTTAAGGAAATACCAATTCTGATTTGTGTTTGGGTTTAGAGGTCCTTTGAAATTTTATATTCAGTCTCTCGAAAGGCGGGGTGGATTTTATGAGATGAGTCTTCTCTGGCTGATGAAAGTTTGGCTTGCACTCAGCACATACTCTGCATGCTCTGATCATTGTCGCACATCTTCCACTGAGTAGGGCATGTTCTTTGATTTGATAAAAGGGTACAGGCGTGTAACTCCTGAGTGACCCCAAAAGCCTTGTGGAGGGGTGATGTGTTTGAAAATCATGACATGCTGCTCCACAGTGGGACCTAGAGAATGCTTTCAGGTGAAATGTTCTCTTGGCCTGGCGGTACAGAATATCAAAGTCATAACACGATATTTTCCATCCTCCAGCGTAATATCTTGTCATTCTTTATCCTACTTTTGTGCTTCCTGTCGAACATAAAACATCACAGGACCCTTTTGGTCAGTCCATTTGGTGAAATGTCTACATGTTAAATAATGCCCCCAGTGGCGAACTGCTTCTATGATGGCCTGGGCTTCCTTTTCTACACAGCATAACATTTCTCTGACCCTTTAAAGTTCTCGAAAAGAAGGGTACTGGTCGTCCTGCCTGAGATAAGACTGCAGCAATGGCAATGTCAGATGCATCCGTTTCCACTTCGAATGGTAGGGACTAATCAATGGCTTGAACTACTGAGTTTTCAATGTCCTGTTTGAGATATGGAAAGCGGCTTCTGCTTCCTTTGTCACAGGAAATGTGGGGAGCACTCAATGGCGGACTTTAATTGAATAGTTGTAGATCCATTGTGAGTAATAAGCAAAGAGATCAAGAGTTCTTCGGAGTGACTTTTTGTCTTGAGGCATTGGAAGTTCCCATAGAGGTCGTAGTCGTTCAGGGTCTGGGGAATATTGAACTCCTTCCACTACATAACCAAGGATGCTAAGCCTTTTAGTTGAAAAAGTGCACTTTTCCTCATTGTAAAATGACATTTTTCTTCTTGGCAGCTTCCAAAAACTTATCAAGGTTTGCCCTCATGTTCCTCCTGGGGCTTGCCACAAATGGTAACATTATCTAAATACGCATAAGTTCCCATGAGTTTTCTCTTCCTGAATGAGTGAATCCATAATTTGTTGGAAGCAGGCTACCCCATTGTGACTCAAAAGGGACTCTGGAAACTGAACAGGCCATCACTAGCCTGAAACGCTGTGTATGGTTTATCTTCATTCCTTATAGGGATTTTATGATAGGCACTCTGTAGATCAATTGTGCTAAACACATGTACTGAGCAATTTTGTTCACTATATCATTAATTCGAGGGAGAGGGTACCCATCAAGAAGTGTAAATTTGTTGATTGTCTCAGAGTAAACGATAGCCAGTCTCCATTCCTATAATTTATCTTTAACAACAACAACCTGTGCATGCCAAGGGGGAAT
>NW_026510568.1:0-14177 GCF_026875155.1 Cherax quadricarinatus | reverse complement strand
GGGCCTGGAAAAAAGTGACGTAGTGGGGGGAATCATACATAGTTTAAGGCGAGGTATGATAAGCTCATGGGGCAGGGAGAGAGAGGACCTAGTAGCAATCAGCGAAGAGGCGGGGCCCAGGAGCTATGAATCGGCCCCTGCAACCACAAATAGGTGAGTACAAGCACACACACACACGAACACGAATACACACACACACACACACACACACACACACACACACACCACACACACACATACACACACACACACACACACACACACACACACACACACACACACACACACACACACACACACACACACACACACACCTGAGTCTTCAGCTTCCAATCGTGGCCCCTTGTTGCTGTGTCCCATCTCTGAAACGTCTTGTCCCTATCCACCTTCTCATTTTCTCTCAGTATTTTATGTATTTCTGTGTGTGTACTCACCTAGTTGAGGTTGCAGGGGTCGAGTCCAAGCTCCTGGCCCCGCCTCTTCAATGATTGTTACTAGGTCCTCTCTCCTTCCTGAGCTTTGTCATACCTCGTCTTAAAGCCATGTGTGGTTTCTGCCTGCCTGCCTGTGTGTGTGTGTGTGTGTGTGTGTGTGTGTGTGTGTGTGTGTGATGTCTACGTTGTTTGTGATTAGGAACCAACTGGGATATTATCCATATCACAAGTTAGCTTCCAGATCATCAGCAATCAAAAAATGTTGCACTGATTGCAGATCAGTTCTCTACCAAGAGGCAAGCACACCCAGATAGCTATCCTCCATGTTTAACACTTAGATCTTCGTGAAAAGTGTCGGAAGTTACTCCAAGAGGAACAGAGGTACATTTCGTCCATAAAACTCAGAACTGAAGAAGGGGCTAGACAGGGTTGTTCTAGTTTCTTCACAAAGCACGAGAATTTTGAGGATATTCAGCGCTTTAAACATATACGAACACTATCAAATTTGCATTCTCTGTGACTGTCGAGACCAGTTTACTCAAATATGAAATAAATAATAATCACAACGCAAGCAAAACATTTAGAATTCATTTTTCGCAATCAGTAATCTATGTCGAGAAATGGCTCCTTGTCATCAAGCAGGAGCTTGAACAAATTTAGACGAAAAATTAAAAAATCTCCGCTACTTGAGAAGAGGTACTGGGTGCTTAGCCAGGCTAAGCAGCTCCAACTCTTTTGAACAGTAAGGAGACCAATCATCGGTGGGAAGCTGTGCAAGGTGATTTCAAGAATTCTGCATAGATGTGCTGTCCAGCTAGAATCTTCTCTTTCAATTATCAACTCTGCCTGGTAGAAACGGCTTTCGTCTTGTAACTATTAAAATTTGTCCCACTCTTTAAAACAGAAAACTTTGACAGTGGAAAGCAGCTGCACGCATTTGTCACTAGGGAAGCTCTCCATCGGGCTGCTAACGGAGTCACTGGCTTCTTGGACCTCTTGGGGAGGGTCGATGGTGCTCGTGCAAGCAGCAGATCCCGGGGCAACTTGCTGCTGTTTGCAATGGCTGTCTACCGAGGAGAGACAGGTACCTAGCAACATCTGTTGTTGGGGCAATGGATGAATTCCCTGCTATGTTTGTTAACTGCTCATTACTCTGTAATTTGTCTATGATTGTAATCATGTGATAACGTGTTTATCATTCATTACCTTTGAAACTTGTCATGATTTTGACCAGCTCTACCTGGAGCTCATTACCTTTGTAAATTCTCATGATTAATGTGTTTATGATTCATTACCTTTGCAATTATTCATGAGTGTGACCAGCTCTACCTGGAGCTCATTACCTTTGTAACTTGGTCATGATTAGGACCAGATCTAGTTCATTACCTTTGTAACTTGCTCAGCTATCAAAACTTTGGAGTCCAGTCCCTGAACCAATTATGTACCTCTGTAATCTTTTGACTACCGCCCACAGGATGGGTATGGGGTGCATAATAAACATATTAAACTAAACTAACTGTCATTGAAAGATAATGAAGAGAAAATCCAACACATTAACATAATTATTTAAATTAATACATTATATGATGGCCAGGATGGTTTCCAAAAGACAGATCTCAACAGGATTTCCTGTTGTATCTCCCTGCTATGTGGGACCTGTTACGTTTGGCTAATCTCTACTCCTGAGCGACTTCCAGAAATTCTTGCTGAAGGAAAGTCTATATACTACTTATCCTATGAGCAACAGCTGCATGTATTTGGTTCTTTGCAATAATCCAACAGCAATAATTTACACCTGTGTGTGAATGATTCCTAACTAGTCACAAGTTTGCCTGTGATACTCCAATATAGAAACTATGTATTGTGCCTTAACAAAAGCATTCACATTGCTAAACTCACAAACTAGTATTTAGTCACTTAGTATTTAGTCATTTAGTCAACTTACTCCACAATTTGTAATAATTTAGGGTTAAGAATTAATCTAAGTTTGCCCGAAATGCCTAGCCATGCTAGGTGTTCTAGTGGCCCCCTCTGTAACTAGTATTTTATTACATGTAAACCACACAATAACCAAAATCTGTAAACCCCGCATTGTAATCCTTATCGAGAATAAACTTTGATTTGATTTGATTTCATGCCAGATTTCCTTTGCTTCGATTAACTAACCAAAAACACCGAGAATAAAGTCATCATCAGCTGCTGAAGAAACACAAGAAAATTACCAGGATTCACAAAAGTGAAACCCACCAATAACCGTGAAGTAAATGAAAGTGACTTCATAAAGACGCAGATAAGTAGTGAGATATAAACAATAAAAGTACGAAAAAAACATACATTCAGAACCAACAAAAGAGATGTAAATTAACGAGAGAGAGATATATTAATACTTTTTAAAGCGCACCGAAGCAGAGTGACGCAAAAGAAAAGCAATACTTGTCATTCAGTCATTGTCTTGCCAGAAACCTGCTGACAGTTCAGATGACCACACCTTCTGGTCTCAAGTCTGGTAAACCGGTTTCTCTGCATCCCTTTAGAAATGTTATATTGCACACGCCTCATCAGCACGTCAAATCATAAAAAAAATCCTTGTTTCCACTCCTATCTAACACCTTCAAAAAAAGCCTCTTGGATGTTGAAGCGTCAGCACTCTGAACCTCCTATAGCCCCTCTCTCCTACCGTTCCTAGGGCAACCCCTATCACTCCTTCCCTTTTCTCCATATAGATTGACTCTGCTAATCGTTCTACTTTATTCAGTCTTCTCCGAAGGGCGAAACCACCTCACTAACACCCCCTCCTAAGTTATAGATAATAATTATATATAGATAACAATTATATATAAACTCCTCACCCAATCTCTGTATAATATTCACACCACACATTACTCTCAAACTCAGTATCTCCAGTGACTTTAGCCTTCTCGCTACAAAGTATTAATACCAAGCTTCACGCTCATTATCGTTATTCTTATTTATTATTATTATTATTATTATTATTATTATTATTATTATTATTATTATTATTATTATTATTATTATTATTATTATTATTATTAACACTATTATTTTTATCTACGCCCCAAATTCTTAGATATTAGCATAAAACTTATGTTCTCTTGATATTTCCACTGCCTCCAGCGTATTATTTGGATGCAACGCCTAAAATAAGACTGCCATCACCACTGCCATCCCCATCTGCCCCCGCCCCCCTTGGGGAGGGGACAGATGGCAGACCAGAGGCCTAGCTACTCCCTGCGAGCCCCGTGAGGGTGGGGACTGTGGCTAGGCCTGGGGACAGTTGGTCCCAAAGATGAGGGGGTACTTTTACCTCCTCCCATGGGAGACTTAGGTCTCGAGATACTTCCCAGATAGGGAGCCAAGGCCGGGTCACCACTACTTGGAAAAGACCCGGGCTGGGAGAGTACCGGCGAATAAGGAAAAAAAACATGCTTCTCACCCATATTAAAGTGTAGATGCTACAGTACTCTGGTACATTTCTTTTTTTTTTTTTGCCACTACAACCTTTCTTTCTTTACACAGATGCCTCACAACACTGCTTACAGTTTTTTCCTCGTCTGTTGTAGGGTTCACCTTGTCTTTCATAGACCCATCTGCCGACATATTAATTGTCCCTAAATATCTGAACACATTTCTTCCTTCATACTTCTTCCTTTTTATCTGGTATCCACGTTTCTCAGTGCCTATGCATTTTGCTACTTTTATCACCGTGCTCTGTTCAATATTTACTTCGTTTTTTTTTTATTTATATCGTCGCAAACTACTCCACGACCCCTAACATAAGCTTCACTCTCCGTTTGAAGACTCTTTACTGCTTCTAGTAACCTACTACCTATTTCATGCATTTTAAACATCTTACGCATTTATAAAATATATATATATATATATATATATATTATATTATAATATATTTTTTATATATATATATATATATATATAGAACATATATATATATATATATTTTATTATCACACTGGCCGATTCCCACCAAGGCAGGGTGGCCCACCATGGCAGGGTGGCCCAAAAAAGAAAAACTTTCACCATCATTCACCCATCACTGTCTTGCCAGAAGGGTGCTTTACACTAAGTTTTTAAACTGCAACTTTTAACCCCCCTCCTTAAAGAGTGGCAGGCACTGTACTTCCCATCTCCAGGACTCAAGTCCGGCCTGCCGGTTTCCCTGAACCCCTTCATAAATGTTACTTTGCTCACACTCCAACAGCACGTCAAGTATTAAAAACCATTTGTCTCCATTCACTCCTATCAAACACACTCACGCATGCCTGCTGGAAGTCCAAGCCCCTCGCACACAAAACCTCCTTTACCCCCTCCCTCCAACCTTTCCTAGGCCGACCCCTACCCCGCCTACCAGGCCTGCTGCAATGTTCCTCCTTTCTTATGTTCTTATGTTCTAAAAATAAACTTACGCATTTAAATATATATATATATATATATATATATACTAATATATATATATATATATATATTTTATATATATATATATATATATATATATATGTTGAGGTGGTTTGGACATGTAGAGAGAATGGAGCGAAACAAGAATGACTTCAAGATTTTATCATCTGTAGTGGAAGGATGGCGGAGTAGGGGTCGGCCTAGGAAGGGTTGGAGGGAGGGGGTAAAAAGGGGGTTTTGTGTGCGAGGGGCTTGGACTTCCAGCAGGCATGCGTGAGCGTGTTTGATAGGAGTGAATGGAGACAATGGTTTTAATAAATTGACGTGCTGTTGGAGTGTGAGCAGAGTAACATTTATGAAGGGATTCAGGGAAACCGGCAGGCCGGACTTGAGTCCTGGAGATGGGAAGTACAGTGCCTGCACTCTGAAGGAGGGGTGTTAATGTTGCAGTTTAAAAACTGTAGTGTAAAGCACCCTTCTGGCAAGACAGGATGGAGCGAATGATGGTGAAAGTTTTCTTTTTCGGGCCACCCTGCCTTGGTGGGGAAACGGCCAGTGTGATAAAAAAAAAAAAAAAATATATATATATATATATATTACGATAAATATTTATATATATATATATATAGATAAAAATATATATATATAAATATATATAAAAAATATATAAATAAATTTTTAATATATACATATATAAAAAAATTATAGGGGGGTACCCCCCCTCTAGAACGGTAAGGGGGACCCCATTCAGAGAAAAAAATTAAACTTCTTCGGGGAAAAAACTCAAGATTCCCCCTGAAGCTGTTTGGGGAATTTTTTTCCCTCCCCACCCCAAAAATTTAGGGATAATATTTTTTTTAAAGCAAAATACATTGACGAAACATTCACAAAAAAAAAGATAAAAAAGAAAAAAACAACATGGGTTAACCAAGTACCTCGAATACTTCGTCCAGCCCCCCTGCGGTGGGCCGCGTGCCCAAAATGTTTTGCGGGCCCATTTCCTCTCGGATCCACATTTGGGGTCTCTGAAAGAGGAAGTTTGGTCGCCCTGTGGTCCTTGGTTTCTAAAAGAGTTTTTTCCCCCCAAAGCTCTTTTGAGGAACTTTAGAGCACATTTTCCCCCTTTGGCCCCCAAGGGTCTCCGACCCCAAATTGGGAAATTAAAGTTATAGAAAGGGGGAAGGGGTCTTCATTTTTTTGGGACTTTTTTGGGTCCCCCCCTGTGGCTGGCAGCCCCACCCCCTTCCACTACAAAGTATGGCAAGTAGGTGCTGCCAAAAGGGGGGGGGGGCCCCAGGTTAGCCCCCGGGAAACTCTTTCCCCCCTTTCCAGGGTAGCATAGGGGCTCCATCGGGACGTTTTTTGACTTCCATCAACCTCTGCACGGGGGTTTCCCCTTTGAGGGGGGCAATGGGCTGTGGCAAAGGCTTCTCTTTATTATGTCATTAAATCTCCCTTTTTGTCTGGTTTATTTCCCCTTCTGCTGTGTGACAAACGGCCCATGGAGTCCGAATTGTTTCACCCTGTCGCCCTGCCGAAAAAATAAAACCTTTTGTTCGGTGAGGATGGGGGGGGCTGGGGAAAGCCCCCAAAAATTTCCAAAAGGCCTGGGGGTTCGAAGGGGTCCCCAGGGAGGAATTGGGAACGAAAAGGAAATCCCCCTGAGTGTGGTGCCTTCCTGCCGGGAGACGAGTTTGTTCTTTTGAAAAATTGGTTAGATTGTTTTGGCGTTTTTTTTTTCCATGTGGGTTTTTGTCCCAGGGGGAAATTTTTGGGTGCTGTTTGGGGGGAAAGGGGTTTAAACTGGAGGGTCTTAAGGGGTCCCACCAAATTTGTGCTTCAGAAAACCGGGGGTTTTGAGCTCCTCCCAAGTTCTAAAGCGTTGGGGGCATATCTTCTTGACTAATGCCCGGGGAAACCCAAAAACACAAAAGAAAGAAAAGCGGGAAAAAAGCAAAAATGCTTTTCTTTTCCCGCCCCCCCTTTACCCCCCGGGTCGCATTGGGGGGGTTTTTCCTGACCCCAAATTGCTAAACCTCTAGTGCAGGTTCATGCCTTTTTAAAAAAGGTTGATCTCAGGTGGGGGGTCATTTTCATCGAGTTTGGGTGTCAAAAGGGGGGTGCACCCCTCAAAGTAAGTGGCCCCTTGGGCATAGAAAGACCCCCTTGTAGGAGATCCAGAGCATCAGGGGGCATCAAGATCGCTTATTCTCTCCTCCATTTCTTAAGGTCTTTCAATTTGCCCCTGAGGACAGTATCGAGGGCCTGGTGACCCACCCGGTTTCCCCCCCAAGGGGGTACTGTTGGCGGAGTTGTAGTGAGTTTTCCCGGGGGGGTTTCCCTTCGCCCCGCATTGATTATTTCCGGGTTCGCGGGGAAAAAATTCACACTTAAGGGATTGGGGGAAAATTGAGTCCCAAGCCTTCTCCCTGTGTTTTCACCAGTTGAAAGGTCCCCCCCGAGGGACTCTTCAGTCCCTGCCGGGTCCGTCATCCAGGTACCATATATTGAGCTCCCTGCTTGGGGTTTGGAATTATTTCTTTTTAACTCCCAAGCAGAAGAGAAGTGGGCAAGTGGGTCACCCTGTGCACCCCTGATTATTGAATTTCAGGGTTCTCCAAAAAAAAGAATTGAGGGTTTGGGCCCGGGCTGAAATGAAAGGAAAAAAAAAGGGGGAAACCGAACCCGAACAGCGGGAAAAAACCCAAGCTCTCTCCTCCCTTTTTAAAAGGCTTTTTCAAAAATCAAGTTTGCCCCCCTACCCCCTTTGTTTTCCCCGGGTTAGGCCCCCTGTTTTAAGGCCCCTTGCTCATGAGCGGGCAGCTTCACTCCCTTTTAGGGGCCCCCCAAAGCCCAGTTGGTGTGGCTGGGGGAAAAGGTTGGCAGCTTCAAGGCGAATTTTTCTCACGCTGTTTTGGGGAAACGAGAGGGGCGAAGAGTCCCCCCAACTGCAAGGGGGTTGATTCCCCCATCCCTTTTTTTAAAGGACATAGTGAGGCCCCCAAAAAAAAAAAAGGTTTAATTTCTTCTGGGTTTCCCCCAGCCAGGAAATTGTTGACAAAAGTTGTTAACTGGGTGGAAAAATTAAAGCAGTTTTCCCCGGTACGGGGAAATTTACCATCTCTTTGGGGTTTTGAGGTCAATTTCCCATGTAACCTCCAAAAAGACCCGCTGGAAATGACACGTTTCCCCTTTATAGATTCCCCGATTCGGGCAAAAAAAATTTGTTCAGTGATGGGGTTTTTCCCTCGGGGGTTGTCGTTGATGGCTTGGTGCCCCTGGTTGGGTGTTTTGTCTCTTAGTGTTTGGGGCCCGTGGTCTCCCTTTGGGGGGTACAGTGTCGTCCACTTGTAATTATTCTTTTTGCCCCCACTGTGTTCCCCTTCCTTCCCAATTTTTTTGGGCTAACCTGTGCCCCAAATTTTTTCTCGTTTCCCCAAGGAGGACTTTTCTTGGGTCTGCCTCTTTGATTCCCTGCGATGATGGGGCAAAGGGACAAAGTTATCCGTTCTTGGGTAGTTGCGCCACTCCCTTTGATAACTGAGGGTGGTTAGCATTTTTGCCTCGTCTTTCGGGAAAACTGAAAGACAGACATTGCCAAACAGGAAAAGGTTTGGGCCCCAATGCTGGATGGTGCCTGGGGGTTTCTAAGTTGGGGGAAACCTCCATTCACCCGCTTAAAAGGTCGTGAATTTCCCCTCCCAAAAATTTTGGGGCGAGCGGGTTTTAAAGGGGATGGGGGTTATTTGTACTGCTAGCAGTGGTTTTGAATGCCAACAAAAGGGTTTTATCGCAATTAAAACAGGTTCCTTTGGGAATTTGTCATCTGTTTGGGGAGGCTGGGGGCTGCCTCTGCTGGGGGAAATGTGATCCCCCCACCCTATTGTGTGCAGGGAATTTACGGGCCCTTTTCCCCTTTTGTTCCCCGGGGGTTTTTCCCGGGGAAACCCCCCCGGGCCCTCCCAAACCAAAAAAACCTAAAACAATTGGGGGGGGGGGGGGGGGGGGGCCTTCCTTTCTTTCATTGGGGGGGGTTGGGGGGGGGGGGGTTTAAAAAGGGGGGGGGTTTTTCCCGGGGGGGGGGGGGGGCTTTAGGGGGGGGCGGGGGGGGGCCTTGGGTTTTAATTGGGGGGGGGTTTCGGGGGGGGGGGGGGGGCCAAAACCTTCCAAACATGGGGGGGGAAAAACCCCCAAGTTTTTTTAAAAAAGGCCATGGAAGCCTTTTTTTTTATTTTTTTTTCGGTGGTTTTTTTTTTGGGGGTTTTTTTTTTTGCCCCTTCTTTTTTTTGTGGGGGTGGGGGGGAAGATGTGTGCTGAGGCGGATTAGGGACTCACCCCCCCCCAGGAAAAGGCACTATAACCACGATGCTCAGTGCCCATGTTACTATACACCCACATGCTTTAGTGCACTGCCCCCACTTTCAACGACACACCGCTTTACACCCTTCACATGCCCATGCGCATACCATGGGACATTTCTATGCACTGTTTCACTATAGACTTATTCAATGTAAAACCCCCGGTGAAAAAAACACACCCTTGTTGTAACACAGGGACACGGTGTATGCAACGCCTGTTTGGGGAAGGGGGGGGGCAGTTTTTCCCCTCAAACCCCCGCCCCCTCCCCCCCATTAAAGGGGGCCCCCCCCCCGACCTCTCCTACCCATAGGGGGACCGTTATGTTTCCCTCCCTGAATTCACCCTACCAAAAGAACTTTTTTGATTAAGACGGAATAGACGAAAAAGGGAGTCTTTTGGCCCTTTCCAACACGGGCCAGCAAATATTCACACACCAGTCCCGTTGAGAAAAATCCCGGTTGGGGGTTCTTGAAATTTGGCCCATATTGTGCCCAAAACAAGAAGGGGGAGATGCCCCCAGCCTCTCTCTGGCAGAGGGGCCAGATATATTTTTTATTTATATATTATTTAATTTTTATAAAATTGAATTTATTTTTAAAAAAAATAAAATTTTAAATATATATATTTTATATATATTATATATATATATATATAAATACATATATATATAATTTTTTATATATTTTTTATATATAAAAAATTATTAAAAAAAATATATAATTTTATAACTTTTATCCTGTCTATTACTTCCTATTTTCTTTTTTGACCCCCGTATTTCTCTGTGTCTTTTTCCAAATTTTTTTATAATTTTTAATAATAAAAATTAAATTTTGCTTCTTTTGATGTTTCCCTGTGCTTTACCCCTAATTTTTATGTTTCTTTTTTTTTTGATGCTTATTTTTTGTAGGGATGAAAGTGTTACCCCGAGTTTTATTAATCTTGTACCCCCCTTTACCAAAATAATATCTGTTATTTGTTCTGTGTTCAAAAGGAATTTTGTAGGTAAAAACCAAACCATTTTTATGGGTTTAGCAACAAAAAGGTACCCGACGAAACCAGTGGGAAAACCAAAATTTCTAAAAAGAAAACAAATGTGGAAAAAAATAATAAAGGGGGGAAAAAAGATTAAAAAATTTTGGCCCCGAAAAAGGAATTGTGTGTTAACTGGGTCGGATAAAGTACTTTGGAGATCACCTTTTAAGACGGGGGTTTTGGGCCTTGTTTTTTTTTTTTTTTCCCCGCATTGTCGGTTGCAATTTCCACTGTGTTTAAGCAGGAGTTTTTTTTTACAAAAATTTTCCCAAGGGGGATCCTTATTTGGGTTCTCCTTTTTTGGGTTTCTGAACCCAAAGTTTCCAAAAATAGGTGTTTGTATATTTTTTTTCCCTTTTCTTGCCCAAAAAAAAATCTTGCAGTGTAAAACTTTTTTTTAAATTAAAAATTTTTGATTTTTTTTTTTAAAAAATTTTCCCTTTACCTTAAGTCATGTATACAGGGGCCAAGGAACCCCACTTTTTCCCCGGGGAAAAATAATATTCAAAAGGGTCCCACCCCTTATTTCCCAAACCAATACAGGCATTTTCCCTTGGATCGAAAAAAATGAGTATTTGAAAGTTTGGGGCTGGCCGTCGTGTTCCTTGTTTCTTGAAGGTTTTTCACCCCAAACTCGAGGAACTTTAAAAGCCATTTCCCCAAACTCCCAAGGGGCCCCTACCCCAAATGGAAGAATTTTTTTTATTAAAATTTTAAATTTTTTAATTTTTTTTTCAAATTTAAAACATATTGTCTTTAAAAAATTTAAATCAAAATTTAAAATGTAGTAAAAATTTTCTTCAAATAAATAAGAGGAAAAAAAACAAAAAAAAAAAGAAAAAAAAAGAGTTAATTTACCTGAAAAAAATCAGGGCCCAAAAGGGTGGATCTCAATTGACTGTCCCACCTTCATAAAATTTATTCTTTAGTTTGTTTTTTAAAAGGGTTTAATTTTCCTATTTGTTTAAAAATAAAAAAGTAAAGTTCCAAAAGGGGGTTTCAGTGAAAAAACCCCTGGGTTTCCCCAAGGTACAGTAACTTTTCTCCCAAATTTTTTCTCTTCCCCACATTTTGAATAGAAAAGTAAAAACGTGTTTTTTTTTTGTGACATACCAGAATTTGCAAGACGTGCAGCCACTGAGGACACTGTAAATCTCCAGGCGGGCATTTTCCCAAATATTCTAATGGGGCCCCAGAAAAACAAAATGACGTTTAATTTGAAAAAAAAAAATTAATCCTTTTTGAGGAAAAAAAAACTGGGGTCGAAATATAAAAAAATTTTAAACACACAACAGAAACGAAAAATAATGTTTAAGGACTTTGGGGGTGTTTTGTAAGGGAATTTTCCCCCAAATTTTTCCCAGTTTTTTTGTTTTCTTTTTCTTTGTGGGAAGCCAGGGAATTTTGTCTCGACCATGGTTTTTTTTCTCAGCCCCTGGCTTTTTTTCTCAGCATGGCTTTTTTGTCTTTAGCCAGGGGTTTTTTCTCAGGGCCCTGGCTTTTTGTTCAGCCATGGCTTTTTTTCTCAGCCATGGCCCTTTTTTGAAAACAGTTGAACATAGTAAAAACACTGATGGGCTTGCATTCCCCCACTTTCCCCATCAAGGGTTTATAAACAGTAAAATTTTGGGGACAATAAGAATGAGAGAGTTAAAAGGGGGAGGAAGGGACAAGGAAAAGATGCACTTGGGGAAAATATACAAAAAAAGACAGTGAAAGGGAAAATTTTTCCCATGAAGATAAAAAAAAAGTCAGAAGAAATTTAAAGGAACAAATTTAAACCCAATTTTCTATTTGTCACTTCAGTTTTTTTTTTACTTTACTTTTACTTTAAATTTTCCTCTACTTAAAATTTAACAAAATTTTTTTAAATTTGGGAACAATTTTTCCCTTTGTTGGTTTATTTTAATCTAAATGAAGATGTTTTTAAAAAATAGGTTAAAAAAAGGGATATAGGGGAGAAGGGGTTTTACATAGTACGACCTTCCCCAGCCCGGGGTTTTTAGTGAAGGGTTTTTACCCTGAGTACGACCTTTTCCCAGCCTTGGGGGGGTTTAAATTTTGTAAAGGGTTTTAAATGAGACGACCTTCCTAGCCCCCGGGGTTTTTAGTGGGAAGAGAAATTTTTATCCATATATATAAAGGAAAATTTAGCAGTAAAGAGAAATAAGGAAACATGGGTATGTCACAACATGTTACAAAATGTTTTAAAACCTGCTGTAACATGGCAACTTTTCAGCAAAAGGGAAAAAAGGATATTTAAAACATTTCTAATATTTTCAAAGGGAATTTTTCTTGGTTTGAATTACCGGGCAAAAATCTAGGTAAAAGGAAACAAGTGTAACTAAAAGGACATTTTAAATGTGGCAAAAGTTTTACTCTCCAATTAAACCCTTTTTCAAGTGTTTTCAAAAAATTCAGGACAAAACCCGTTGCATATGGGAACAGAGTGAGGTGAAAAGCTAATATATTTGTTGTAGGTAGTGTAGTACTTGTGATGTAGTAGCTGAGTACTTGTGGTAGAGTAGTTGTAGAAACTTTGGGGTGTAGTAGTGTAGTTGTAGTTGTTGGTGTACGTATGCTATGTGAGGGGGGATTTATTGCTTTGGGAAATTCTTGCTAAAACTTGGAGAGCCAATAAGGGATGTGAGGGAAAGTATGGGGTCGAGCTCCGCAAAAATTTTTTTTGATAGTCGCAAGTGGGAAAAGGGGCCCGGAAAAAAGCGTGTGCAACCATTTGTGTTATACTTTTTGAACCAACAAAAAGGAAAATCGGTGAACCCCAAAATGAAAAAATAAGGTTACAGTTATGTGGAGTCCCGGTGAAAACGGCTCTGGAATAAGCGACCACCCAGCAAAACTATTGCCAGTGTCACCCAAGTGGAAATAAGCAAACAGATATTGAATATCTAAAAGCAATATGGGGGAAAAACAAATATAATTGTGTAGTGACATAGTGAAAAAATTTTTAGATAGATTTCTAAAATTTTCCCCGTATAGCGTAAAAAATTATGGTGTAGCTTTTGGGAATATTTACAAGCGCTGGCATAAGAACATTGCCGGAGGGCAGAGAAGTGGGGAAAAAACGGAGAATATTTACTACCGAGGGAAATTTAAACTTTTTATCAGAGTCAAAAACAAATTTTGGGCCCCCAAAAAAAGAGCGAAACACCAAAGTCAAAACTGGGAGTGTTTAGTGGGGATCTCACTTCAAGGCCATAACATTGTATCAAAGCATCGCTAGAAATATGACAGGATGGATAATGAGAACCCTTAAAACTGGGAGGGGCCCAAACCCCTGATGACACTTTCAGGGCACTGTTCTTTGGCTGGAATATTGCTGACACTAACAGCACCCTTTAAGGCAGGGGAAATTGCTGACCTGAAATGTACAGGAACCTTCCGGCGCGCATAACGGGGAAAAAAACACCCAATTTTGGGGGGGTTGGGTTTTCCTTAAAATGTATTCCCTGGAAGCAGGCGGGAGGGATACATGATTAATAAACCCTGGAAAATCCTAGGGGAATATACCCAATTTGCCCCCAGAAAATCATCACTAGAAAGCAAAGACTTGGGAGCGATGAAAAATCCCCCCCAAAGAAAAGCGGGGGGTTTACTAGCACGTTAAAAGGGCCTTCAATAAGTGTAGGGGCCGGACTGTTCAAAAGCCCCCCGCATAATAAAGGGGGATTACCAAAAGACCCCCGGCGCTTCAAGCTGGCACTGACAAACCCCCCCCCCAAAGTCGGTTCCCGACCAGCCGGTGGGCTCGTACGTTGGTTTGCGTCAAGCCCGCAGTAACAGGCCCGGTTGATGGGCTTGATCCACCCGGAGGCCCGGGCAAAACCAGGGTGGGGACGTTTACCCCCGGAAAAACTATCCGGTAAATCCCGGTACAGTAAAAGTAATAAAAGGGGTGGA
>NW_026510567.1:0-13671 GCF_026875155.1 Cherax quadricarinatus | reverse complement strand
CCAAACCTCCCCTCCTTGCACAAGTATATGATACATACCTCACAATATTCAGAGGTACCAACCTCACCTCGCTGCACAAGTATGATACATACCTCACAATATTCAGAGTACCAACCTCACCTCGCGCACAAGTATGATACATACCTCACAATATTCAGAGGTACCAACCTCACCTCGTTCCACAAGTATGATACATACCTCACAATATTCAGAGGTACCAACCTCACCTCGCTGCACAAGTCTCCCTCAACAATAAACTATAGGCAAGAAATAATTCCTGCAAGTCGGCCAACAATTCCAAATTGCTTTCTCGTAAACTCACCAACTTCAAATTTGAAACAAAATTGAAATTTGTGATGTGAAGTGTCATCGGTTCGACTCCCGGTCCATTTTTCTTCTCATTGATCAATGACAGCCTCTCGTTATTATTTTTTTCAACATTTTTTTAAATAATATACAGTTATATATATAAAAATATATATATATATAATATATATATATATATATATATATATATATATATATATATATATATATATATATATATATATATATATACAATATATATATATATATATATATATATATTGTTTTTTAAAAAATCTGAAACACAATACAATTAAAAATATATTTTATTCATGAACTGAAAAAAATTGCGGGAAAAAAATTAAAAATGAGTAAATATAAGCTAGATTATGGAGACAGCAGGACCACCAGGACCACCAGGACCACCAGGACCACCAGGTCCACCAGAACCACCAGGACCACCAGGACCACCAGGACCACCAGGACCACCAGGTCCACCAGGACCACCAGGACCACCAGGACCACCAGGACCACCAGGACCACCAGGTCCACCAGGACCACCAGGACCACCAGGTCCACCAGGACCACCAGGACCACCAGGACCACCAGGACCACCAGGACCACCAGGACCACCAGGATCACCAGGACCACCAGGACCACCAGGACCACCAGGTCCACCAGGACCACCAGGACCACCAGGATCACCAGGACCACCAGGACCACCAGGACCACCAGGACCATCAGGATCACCAGGACCACCAGGACCACCAGGACCACCAAGACCACCAGGACCACCAGGACCACCAAGACCACCAAGACCACCAGGACCACCAGGACCACCAGGGTGACCAGGACTACCAGGACCACCAGGACCACCAGGATCGCCAGGACCACCAGGACCACCAGGACCACCAGGACCACCAGGTCCACCAGGTCCACCAGGACCACCAGGACCACCAGGATCACCAGGACCACCAGGACCACCAGGATCACCAGGACCACCAGGACCACCAAGACCACCAGGACCACCAGGACCACCAGGACCACCAAGACCACCAGGACCACCAGGACCACCAGGACCACCAAGACCACCAGGACCACCAGGACCACCAGGACCACCAGGACTACCAGGACCACCAGGACCACCAGGACCACCAGGGACACCAGGACCACCAGGACACTAGGGCCACCAGGACCACCAGGACCACCAGGACCACCAGGACCACCAGCATCACCAGGACCACAAGGACCCTCCAGGATCACCAGGACCACCAGGACCACCAGGATCAGCAGGATGTTACAAAAAACGCGATTCTAAAAGCTTAGAGATCTCCAGTGAATACTAGAAAGGACTGCCCTTCTAGCATCCAGCCTGTTACTGGGTTTTCGTAACAAGTAGTCAGTATCCTTGTCCAATTATCCATTTAAATTCAGTATAATTCAATAGTGCTTTAGGATTACAACTGGTAGGCTACTAACTAGAGAAATTAAAATTTAATAAATTTATTAGTCTAGAGGTATATTATCAAAGTAAATTAAATCACAGCAATCAAAATAAAATCAATCTCTCGAGTTCAATATTATTGTGCTGAAAGCACATATCACATTTTTAATTTTTAAGTCCGTCAGGTACTAACTTTTAAATAAATTAAAAAATTTGTACAAGTAATGTGTTAGCGGAAATGCTTAATAGTTAGCTTTCTCAAGCCCGAATAAGACTAAACAAGTGATGCAAAGTCCTAAATAAACTAACTTTTTACCGGGCACCTGAACAGTTGCTTGAACAACAAAGAAGCAAACCCAAAGCAATGCAATATAAAAGTGTGCGACAAGAACAGGAACAAGGAGATAATAAATGACACTAAGTAGGGCCATTGCGATCCCCCCAAAAAAGTTAAAAAAACTCCCATAATACTGAATCACGTTCCATGGGAAAAACTTTGCTGTGACAAACACAGGCCCTAAAAAATTTGGGTCAGAAGTTTTTGCAAGGACCTGAAATGTTCAGAGTGTCTATTGACACACAACCTCAGTACAACGTCGAAATTCACAATCTACACAATGTTCTGTGAACAGAGTTCTACAAACCTAAAAAATAATAAACAAAACAATCTGCCCAACCAAAAAGCGAGTCTCTACAACTGACTCTTCCAAAGGGGTGGGGGCCCCCCCCCGATCACGTGAAGCTACGTGGACAACTGCAGCTCGAAGGGGCAGTATAACGAGCGACAACGATAATTACGTATTTGACAACAAGACTAACGGCACTTTATGTACATCCTAACAACAAAACTAAATAACAATATAACAGTCAAAATAATATAATCATACTTTACATTTAGTTTTTATCGCAAAATAGCAATAAAAAATTAAATGAAAAGGGTTATACATTATATAACAAAATTTTCATTGTAACCCTTCAGGGGTTGCAACACCCCCCCCCAACACGACAGGGGGTCGCATAGGAGTTGCATAATGTCTTTCACATTTTTCGGTTACTCATATCAATTATCAAAATAAATTTAACGAGTCTCTCTGGTGCCAAGCACCTCTACATTTTCACGGGTCCCACTAAAAAATTGTCCCAAAACTAGGGCGTCCATATGTATCTTGTATACTCGGGTTATGTACATCATGTAAGACAGGAAGCCTGAGAGGAGGGAACTTGGGGCTCGTCATAATAGGGAGCTGATTCCCCTTTAGATGGTTTGTGGAATCGAGGAGTAGAAACATCATATGAAACACAAAGGTTGTAGTGGGGGGGGGGGTCTCGACAGGACATTTTTTTACGTCACGCAGCATCTCCCGCCCACACTCCCACTCAACACTCGCTTTTTCCCCCCCTCACACACTTACTGTAAATTTAAATAAATAAAATAATTAAATGATTAGTATATATATTTTAATTTGGGGCGGGGGTTTAATTTTCTTTCTGAATTTGCATAGAAATAAAAAAAGGTTTTGGGCAAAATTACGAATTTTTTTAAATGGGGAAGTGCCCAAATACTCGTAAAAATGTTAAAAAAGGACCCCAAAAAAGAGCTAGAGCAAATTTTCTGGTGTCGTTTGGCTTAGATATATAACAAATAGGATGGGAAATATCAGGGGATGTTGACTGTGGGGCCCCAGCCCCCACTGCATAGCAACTGCTCTATATGTAAAAAAAAGGGGAAGATTGAAATTGGGACTCTTAAACAAGGACCCAGAGGTAGCGCGCTTAAACCTTTTGAACGAGTCTGAAAAATGTTTTCCCAGATAAAACTGAACTTTGCTACCAGAGTCATAGTGAGGGGGTGTAGGGGGCGGTGGGGTGCGGGCTTCCGTCACTTGACACACGTGGAAAACGTCGCACTGATCACTACTTTTTTCCTTCTCTTTGGCCAAGTAAAATGTTTTGCCAGTTTACCGAGTGCTTTTGACACCCAAATGTCCTCCTATTGGACTTTTGTGAGCAAAATAAAAGGGCTTGTTCACAAAATGTAACGGGTAACAACTAGTGCTTGACGTGGGGGAAAACACTATCAGCTGACAACTTCAGTTTTTTTTCCATCGTAAAAACCGTTATATAATGTAAAAATTACGAGATTTTTGTTTCACTTCAGTAACGTATATCTCTCATTTTTTTCCCAGTGACTGATCAACAAATGTCCTTGATTAAATCATAAAGGGTAAAAAAAAAAAAATTTAACGTCATTGTGTCCTGACTGGGGTGATGACCAGGGGGAGTCAGTGTTAAGATCCTGGGGCAGAGCGTCAAAAAACAACATATTAAACCCCAAATCTGCATCAACAAACTAAACAGAAAAGGGAGGTTTTTAATCTTTGACATGCTCAGTAATTGCGCTGAGAGGAAAAAAAAAGGGTTTCTCTTTACAAGCTTAAATGGATAATTATCATCAGTGTTATTACAATCACAAGGGGTTCTTTACATATACCCATGAAAGGAATGTTCCCTATCAACAAGCCCACTGCCCGAGGGGAAAATACACCCTGGATAACCCATAAAATATAACCAGTTAAATTTGTTTAAATTAAATTTTGTGCAAGGCATTTATAACCCCCCCTCCATGGGCTTCTAACAATACATATCTTGCAATAGGATCGTCAGTTAGGGGCATACATCTTATCTTAAAAAACGGGATAACTGCCAGTGCCCTCGAAAAAATACCCATTAGATGTATTCGTCAAACCTACTTTATCTCCGAAAAGTAAGGATCTCGCTGAACAATTTTTTCGTCGATCACTTTCTGCCCGCTAGTCTTCTATTGGTAACATTATCAAAACAGGGGATCAGAGGCTTTGCTGGGTTTTTGGGTCCCTTTTTTTCACGGAAGGGGAAACACTTGAGTGGGGGCGCCACCGCACGACTGTTTCTCTATCTCTTTCTAACTTATGCAATCTCTCTAGTATGCCCTTTTCTGTTAAAATAGGTACATTTAATTTCTTCTTCTTATACCAATTTCTGTCAAACCACAGAGACGTTCAGGTTTGTGATTTTTCCCGGGTAAAGGTAAAGAAGTTACAGTACAGGTACATCAGCCGGCAATGAGCACTGTTTTAGTTGCCAATTTAAGGACAATTTTTTTACCTTGTTTTTTTGTGTTTTAATATTACAAGTTTGGGAAACTGAATTGTCTGCTAAGCGCTTTTTTCCAGAATATCCGAGGTATATGATCGATCAGATATTCTTGTTTCAGCAGACATACAGTTGTTAAACTCTTCATGTGAAACAAAAACAAGGCGTCGTATTTTGTTAATTTACAGCCCTCCCCACCTTAAAAGGGCAACTTTTTTCTCACGAGCAAATCTACACGTTTATTTTGTCGTCTTTTGTAATACAAAATGCTCTTTGATAACTTACAGGAACAAGTTATACGTCTCTAAAAAATGTTGTTTGACAGCGTCATAACTAATGTATTGGCAAATGGTAAGGCTCAGAACAGTTTAGCTTTTCCCCGAAACGCTGTATGCGCAAGTTCCCCGTGCTTAGGGCCATTTTATAGCACGACCTGGTTTTCAAACACATCAAAAATTTCTAAGTCACTTTCAAAAAACTGGGAACCATAGATGCAGTTTTCTGCACTTAAATGTGTCCTGTGAAATTTCATCTGTTGTCTTCCCGCGAACTTTTTCTTTTTTGGAAATTTTCTTCGTTCAATTCCCCTCGGGCCTCTTTTGGCATCTGCAACATAATGAGGCGTTCCAACCCCCAAAAACTGTTCCAAGAAAACCCATGGGTAATGGGGGATGGGGAAAATTAACTTGTCTGGACTGTCCTTAGTCAACTTCGCCCCCGCCTCCTAGTGGTCTAGATCTGGTCTGGATAAGTAAATACAGGTGTATCATCACTGTACTATTTGGCTGTGCTGCAAACAGCTATACTCTGTACTAATTGTCAGTGAGGGGGAGCGAGCAGAAGATCTACACGGCTCAGACACTGGGCCACTTCGCCTATTTGTCTTTCTTAAACTTCAAATAGGCCATACTTCCAATTGGAACTAGGCTTCAGAATCTGAATCTAATCAGACATCTCTGTAGAGCGGAAACAATAATTTTAATTAATGCTCTACATTTACAGCGGTGTAATTCCTTTTATACGTCAACCCCGAGAATTTGGTACTTTCCAAAACCCTCTGAAGTTTTTAAAGACTTAACTCGACAAAGACGGTATCATTAATGTTTTACTTTGGCACTCACGAAAACAATTGTCACGAAGAGTGATTATGGGGAAAAAATTTTCCTAATAGGAATTTTAGTGTTGGGTTTTCTTAGAGCAGAGTCTAAACAGTATTTCCATCTCCTTTGGATCAAGAGACTCGTCAGGTACATAATCCACCTGGTATGTTGTACAAGACTAAACTCAAAGTCTTCAGTTGGAAAGTATCAAAGTGTTGATATAGATTCACATATTCAAACGGACAATTTCTCCAAACACCTTGGATCAAGAGCATCCCCGGGGCAGGCCCCCCTTTGTTACAAAAAAAAAGCGATTCTAAAAGCTTTGAGTCTCCCTGAAAACAGAAAGGACTGCCCTTTAGCATCCACCGTTACTGGGTTTCGTAAAAGTATCATACCCTTTTCCAATTACCATTTAAATTTTAGATAATTCAAAATGCTTTTTGGGTTCCTGGAGGGTACTAACAAGGAAATTAAAAATTTTAAAAAATTATTAAGTCTGAGTATATTACAAAGTAAATTAAATACAGCAATCAAAAAAAAAATCAATCTCTCGAGTTCAAAATTTTTGTGCGAAAGCACAATCACTTTATAATTTTAAATACCGTCAGGTCATTACATTTAAAAAGTATTACAATATGTACAAATAAGGTGTGTATGCGGGAGTGCTCTTTAAATATTAGCTATGTCTCAAGACCGAATAAACTTTAAAAAAGTGACGACAAAGTCCTCAAAAAAACTAACTTCTTGACCGACTGGCAACCTGAATTGCTTGAACAACAAAGAAAAGCTAAGCCCCCAAAACAAGCTATCAAGCGACTGCGACCAAAAATCGGAACAAAAAGATATATAAACATAAGTAGGGACCTTTCCAGATCCTCCCAAAAGTTACAAAACTCCCATAATACTGTCTACGTTCACATAGGAAACGGATGTGACAAAACACAGGGAACCATACAAAATTAGGGAGAACTATAGCAAAGGGCCTGAGATGCAGAGTGGGCTATGTGAAAACAAAATCGTACAACGTCGAAAATCACAAAGTCTACACAATGTTCTGTGAACAGAGTTCAACAGAATAACAAAATAGAAAGCAAAATGTCCAACCAAAAAAGGGTCTCTAGCAGACGACATTCACGAGAGGGGAGGAACCCCCCCCTATCCGTGATAGCTACGGGACAACTGCATCAGAGCCGCAGTATAAAACGAAAAGCGATAATTACATATTTGCAATCAAAACACTGAGCCAATTTTTGTACACCTAACAACAAACTAAATAACAATTAACAGTCAAATAATTAAAATTTAAAAACTACATTTTCGATTTAGCTTTATCGCAAAAATAACAATATAAAATTAAATGAAAAGGGAATATACATTTTATATAATAATAACATTGTAACCCATTCGGGGTTGCAAACAGGACCACCAAACCCACCAGGTCACCGGACCACCAGGGCCCCCAGGATCCCAGGACCACCAGGACCACCCAAGACCACCAGGATCCCAGGCCACCAGGACCCCCCAAATCACCGGACCCCCGGACCACCCGGACCACCAGGTCCCCAGGACCACCAGGGCCACCAGGACCCCCACCAGGACCCAGGGGCCAAGGACCACCGGGCCACCAGGGTCACCAGGCCACCAGACCACCAGGCCACCAGGATCACCAGGACCCACCAAACCCCAGGGCCCCCGGGACCACCTGGGGGCCCGGGCCCCAGGACCACCCGCTACCAGGACCCCCCAGGACCACCAGGCACCAGGGCCCACCAGGACTACCAGGACCCCAGGATACCAGGACCCAAACCCGGGCCCCCAAAGGGTACCGGACCCCCGGGTCACCAGGACCACCGAATCCCGGACCACCAGGGTGACCAGGACCCCCGAGCACAAACTGCTATCCCCAGGGGCCATCAGGGGCCAACAGGACCACCAGGACCACCCGGACCACCGGACACCAGAGCCACCAGGGAAAACCCGGACCACCGGTGACCGGACCCCAGGACCCCAGACCCCCAGGACCACCAAACCACCCGGACCACCAGGTCACCAGGACCACCCGAGGACCGGCCCCCAAGGGCAACCAGGCCACCAAACCACCAGGTGACAGGGCCCCCCAGGACCAAGAACCACCAGGACCACCGGGGGACGAGACCACCCGGACCCCAGGGGACCGAACCCCAGGCCAACCCCGGGCCACCCGACCCCCAGAACCCCCGCCACCGACCACCGGACCACCAGGGGGCCGGGGGCCCCAGGACCACCAGGACCACCAGGACCACCAGAACCACCAGGACCACCAGGCCACCAGGGTGACCGGGCCCCCCAGGGCCACCAGGGCCACCAAAAAACCAGGACCACCAGGGGCCCCCAGGACCCCCAGGACCCCCAGGGCCCCCCGGGGGACCGGGGCTGCCGGACCCCCAACCCCCAGAACAGGACCACCAGGGGCCGGGCCCCCGGGCCCCCCAGGCCACCCGGGCCCCAAAAAACCCGGACCCCCAGGACCACCGAACCACCCGGGGAACACCAGGGTGACCGGGGCCCCAGGCCACCAGGGCCACCAAGACCACCAAAAACCACCAGGGCCCCCAGGACCACCAGGACCAACAAACCACCGGGCCACGGACCACCAGGACCAACGAAACCCCCAGGACCCCGAACCCCCAGGCCACCAAACCACCAGGAAAAACAAGGACCACCGAACCACCAGAACCCCCAGCACCACCAAACCACCCCGGGCCTCCAAACAACCGGACCACCCGGAACACCAAACCACCAGGGCCACAAGGACCACAAAAACAAAAACCACAAGGCCCAGGACCCCAGGCCACCAGGGCTTCCCGCCAAAACCCGGGGACCGGGACCACCGGACACCAAGACCACCAGGGTGGGCCGGACCACCAGACCACCAGGCACACCGGACCGCCCGGGCCACCAGGGGGACCAGGCCACCAGGACCACCAAGCCCCCCAAGGGCACAGGGCCCCCAGGGCCACCAGGCCCCAGGGCCACCAGGACCATCAGGACCACCGGAAACCCTCAGACCCCCAGGGCCACCGGGTGACCGGGTACCCAAAACCACCAGGACCCCCAGGGCCACCAGGACCACCAGGGGAATAGGTCACCAGGGGAAAACCCGAACCACCAGGACAACCAGGGTGACCGGGACCACCACGACCCCCGACCACCAGGGGGCCGAACCCCCAGGACCCCATGCCGGGACCACCAGGACCACCAAGTGACCAGGGCCACCAGGACCACCCGGGCCCCCAGGACCCCCAGGGGGACCCGGGGCCACCCAAAACAACCAGGGTGACCAGGGCCTCCAGGGGGACCAGGACCACCGGACCACCCGGACCATCAGGGCCCCCAGGACCCCCAGGCCCCCGGGGGGACCCGACCCCCCAGGCACCGGACCACCAGGTGGGCCAGTGACGTTACAATCAATGGTGGCTAGTAAGTTACAATCCAAGGTGGTCCAGGACAGTTAAATCCAAGGGGGTCCGTGACAGTTTCAATCCAAGATGGGCCCGTGACGTTACAATCCAAATGGTCCAGTGCACTTTCAATCCATGGTGGTCCAGTGTCAGCTACGGTCCAGTGACAGTTACAACCCATGGTGGTCCATGACAGTTACAACCATGGTGGTCCAGTGACAGTTAAAACCCCATGGTGGTCCAGTGACATTTTACAACCCATGGTGGCCCCAGTGACAGTTACAACATGGTGGTCCAGTGACAGTTACAATCCAAAGGTTGTCCAGTGACAGTTACAACCCCAGGTGGGTCCAGTGACAGTTACAATCCATTGGTCCAGTGACATTTTACAACCATGGTGGTCCATGTCAGCTACGGTTTCCAGTGACAGTTACAATCCATGGTGGTCCAGGGACCAGTTACAACCCATGGTGGTCCAGGACAGTTACAACCCCAGGGTTTGGTCCAATGACAGTTACAACCCATGGGGGTCCAGTGACGTTTACAATCCCAGGTGGTCACGTGTAAAGCTACGGTCCAGTGACATTACAACCATGGGGGTCCAGTGCAGCTACGGTCCAGTGACAGTTACAACCCATGGTGGCCCAGTGACAGTTACAACCCCATGGTGGTCCAGTGACAGTTACAATCCCATGGTGGTCCAGTGACAGTTACAACCATGGGGGTCCAGTGACAGTTAAAAACCCATGGTGGTCCAGTGACAGTTACAACCCAAATGGTGGTCCAGTGACAGTTACAACCCAGGTTGTCCAGTGACAGTTACAACCCAAAGGTGGTCCAGTGACAGTTACAACCCTTGGGGCCCATGACATTTTAAAATCCAGGTCGCCAGTGAAGTTACAATCCATGGTGGTCCAGTGACATTTTACAATCCATTGGTGGTCCAGTGACAGTTACAATCCATGGTGGTCCAGTGTCACTACGGTCCAGTGACAGTTACAATCCAAGGTTGTCCAGTGACAGTTACAATCCATGGTGGTCCAGTGACAGTTACAACCCAAAGGTCGTCCAGTGACAGTTACAATCCATGGTGGCCCAGTGACAGTTACAATCCATGGTGGTCCAGTGACAGTTACAACCCATGGGGGTTTCCAAGTGACAGTTACAACCCATGGTGGTCCAGTGACAGTTACAACCCATGGGGTCAGTGACAGTTACAATCCCATGGTGGTCCAGTGCAGTTACAAACCCATGGTGGTCCAGTGACAGTTACAACCATGGTGGTCCAGTGACAGTTACAACCCATGGTGGTCCAGTGACAGTTTACAATCCAGGGTGGCCAGTGACAGTTAAAACCCATGGTGGTCCAGTGACAGTTACAACCCATGGTGGGTCCAGTAAACAGTTACAACCCATGGTGGTCCATGACAGTTAAAAACCCATGGTGGTCCAGTGACAGTTACAACCCATGGGGGTCCAGTGACAGTTACAACCCATGGTGGTCCAGTGACAGTTAAAACCCCATGGTGGCCCAGTGACAGTTTACAACCCATGGTGGTCCAGTGTCAGTATTCTTCATTTCATATGTGTGTGTGATGTACAAACCCTACTTTTGGTTACAGGGTTGATTCACAACTCCTGGCTCCGCTTGGCTAGTCGCTACTAAGTCCACTCTCTCCCTGCTCCATTAGCCTTTTCGTACCTCTTCTTAAAGCTATATATTGATCCTGTGTGTGTGTTCACATGTTCTTACATGTACTCACTAACAACCAATAACACATAAGGAAGAAAAAACCAAGAACTACTCTCCCTCGGCATACAAACCTGCACCATGTTTTCCTCTCCCTCATCCTCTTCCTTCTCGCCTCTTAATTAGTGCTCCAACCTTAGCTTTCAGAGTTATTTCCCCCGACAGCCATCACAACATCTGAGGGGAATAAGGCTCTCAGCCCAGGGTGACACACAGGCGAAACTTCTAGAGTTAACGCGGAAAACAGACCTTCTTGAAGGTTGCCTTGTGCGTCACTTTACCGTAGGATCAATATCGTGGTAGTCCACACACACACTCACACTTTTATTTTTTATGACTGATGACTTGACGACAGATTAGTTCTCACAGATAACATTTTTCTGTTCTTAATTGTCCACTGGTGCATTTTTTGGGGTGAGGAAGATGTATATACGGAAGTGTTATATACATTTATACACATCTATAGTAGCATCACCGTTGTCATGCATACACTGTTAGTGGAACCTATTAGTATACTAGGAGTGGACCTATTAGTACCTAGTACTGGAACCTAGTAGTATACTAGGATGGTACCCATTAGTATACTAGGAGTGGAACCTATTAGTATACTAAAGGGGGGAACCTATTAGTATACTAGGAGTGGAACCTATTAGTATACAGGGTGGAACCTAAATTTGAATACTAGGGTGGAACCTTTTATTTAAAAGTAGTGGAGCCTATTAGTATACTAGTAGTGGAACCTATTGTATACTAGAAGTGGAACTTATTAGAATACTAGAAGTGGGAACCCTATTAGTACACTAGTAGTGGAACCTATTAGTACACTAGTAGTGGAACCTATTAGTACACTAGTAGTGGAACCTATTAGTACACTAGTAGTGGAACCTATTAGTTACACTAGTAGTGGAACCTATTAGTACACTAGTAGTGGAACCTATTAGTACACTAGTAGGGACCTATTAGTACACTATAGTGGAACCTATTAGTGTACTAGGGTGGAACCTTAGTAACACTAGTAGTGGAAACCCATTACTACACTAGTAGTGGAACCTATTAGTACACTAGTAGTGGAACCTATTAGTACACTAGTAGTGGAAACCTATTAGTGTACTAGGAGTGGAACCTTAGTACGCTAGTAGTGGAAACCCATTACTACACTGTAGTGGAACCTATTGTACACTAGTAGTGGAACCTATTACTACATAAGTAGTGGGACCAATTACTACACTAGTAGTGGAACCTATTAGTATACTTGAGTGGAACCTATTAGTACACTATTAGTGGAGCCTATTAGTATACTATGAGGGGAACCTATTAGTACACTAGTAGTGGAACCTTTAGTATACTAGAGGGGAACCTATTAGTACATAGTAGTGGAACCTATTAGTACCTAGTAGTGGAACCTATTAGTAAACTAGTAGTGGAACCTATTAGTACACTAGTAGTGGAACCTATTAGTACACTAGTAGTGGAACCTATTAGTACACTGGTAGGGGAACCTATTAGTATACTAGTAGTGGAACCTATTAGTACACTAGTAGTGGAACCTATTGGGTATACTATGAGTGGAACCTATTAGTACACTAGTACTGGAACCTATTAGTACACTGCAGTGGAACCTATTAGTATACTATGAGTGGACCTATTTTTTACTAGTAGTGGAACCAAATTAGTATACTAGTAGTGGAACCTATTAGTATACTAGTAGTGGAACCTATTAGTATACTATGAGGGGAAAACCTATTAGTACACATAGTAGAAACCTATTAGTATACTAGTAGTGGAACCTATTAGAAACACTAGTAGTGGAACCTTTTAGTACACTAGTAGTAGAACCTATTAGTATGCTAGTAGTGGAACCTATTATACACTAGTAGTGGAACCTATTAGTACACTAGTAGTGGAACCTATTAGTATATTATGAGTGGAACCTATTAGGCCTTTGTTGACACGTTTCACCTACATAAATGGCCTTTATTGACACGTTTCACCTACAAAAATGGCCTTTGATGACACTTTTCGCCTACTAAGTGACCTTTGTTGACACTTTTCACCTACATAAATGGCCTTCGTTTGACACGTTTCACCTACATAAATGGCCTTCGTTGACACGTTTCACCTACATAAATGGCGTTTATTAAGTCACAAAGACATCTTGACAATTACGTTGAAATTCTTCTTCGGTTTTTTTTTTCCAAAGATTGTTACTGGTATATTGTGTGTGCTGCAAGTTTGTGTTTATGTAAATGGGTGCTATACAAGGTTGAAGTGAGTTGCAGGTGTGTCATAGACACACAGGTGCCACACACACACAGGGTGCACAGACACACAGATGTGCCAAAGAGACACAGGTGTATCACCAGACAAAACAGGTATTACCAGACACACTGGAGTGCCCAGACACATAGATGTGCCAGACACACACGTGTGTTTAGAGGACACAGGTGTGCCAGACACCACTGTTTAGGACACAGGTGTGCCAGACACACAGGATGC
>NW_026510566.1:0-13806 GCF_026875155.1 Cherax quadricarinatus | reverse complement strand
TTGGGAAGTTTCCACGGCATTTCTTTTTTCCGTTGTTTCTGCTCCCCAACCGTTTTTTCTTAATCTTCAGTTTGGTTCCATGTTGCCCCCCACTGACCAACCCCCCCCCTTAAACCGGGGGACTACAACGGAGGTTTACTACGAATCCCTGTTCTCCCCCGTTAATCGCCGTACCCATTTAGCAACCTGAGTTCTTCTTCAGTGCGGGAAAAGCTGCTCAAAGGGCACCTGGTTCGATTCACAGAGGCACACAAACGGGTCTTCACAGAGCTAATAAAACTCCCCACTGTTCTTCAATTTTCCCCCTACGTATGGACTGATAAGCCACGTGTGGCAAAACGTTTCCTCAATAAAGATACCCAAGAGTTGCACATGTGTTAATTATCAACATGTCGGTTCTCTGAACCATTCATCTACAATCGTCAGACACTGCAATTTTTGGGATCTTAATATTAGGAATTCTTCGCTTGCCTAATTCGGGGGCACGCCCTATTTCCCACTTGAACAAATGTGACATGACCTATGATGCTGCACCCCCCTTCCCAAACGGTTTAAAAGCTGCTTCTACTGATTTTCCTATTCTATTCAAGTGAGGGACAAACACATCGACTCAAGCTGGGGGGAGATTCCCTCTTCTCCCCCTGTTTTAAATTTTTTCCCCAACGTATGGACGAGAAGCCACTGTGAGGCAAACGTTTACTCAATAAAAAACCCCAAGATTTTTGCACAGTGCTAATTTATAAACATTTCGGTTTCTGAACCATTCATCTACAAATTGTCAACACTGAAACTTTTTGGGATTTAAATATTTTGGAATTTTTTCCCTTGCCTAATTTTTGGGGGCACGACCTATTCCCACATTGAACAAATTGACACGATATGACTGCTGCACCTCCCCTCCAAAGGTTTATAAGCTGCTTCCCCACTGATTCGTTTTCATTCAAGATTGGGACTGAACACATCGACTCAAGGTTGGGGGGATGATTCCCTATTCCCCCTCTTTCTTCAGTTTCTCCTACGTATGACTGGTGAAGCCACTGGGGCGAAACGTTTCCTCAATAAAGATACCCAAGAGTGCACATGTGTTAACTTATCAACATTCTTTTCTCTGAACCTTTCATTACAAATTGTCAGAAACTGCAACTTTTTGGTTTAATCTTAGGAATTTTTGCTTGCCTAATTCTTGGGGCACGCCCCTACTTCCACATTGAACAAATGTGACACGACCTATGCTGCTGCACCTCTCCCTAACTTTTTTATAACTGCTTCTCCACTGATTGCCGTATTCATTCAAATTGATGGACTGAACACATCGACTCAAGGTTGAGGGACTGATTACCCTTTTCCCCCCCTTTCTTCAAGTTTCCCTACGTGGAATGATGAACCCACTGGGGCGAAACGTTTCCTCAAAAAAGATACCAAGATTGCACTGGTTAATTTATAATACCAAGAGTTGCACATGTGTCTAATTTATCAACATGTCTAAAAAACACTTGGTTCTTATTGAGGAAACGTTTCCCCCACACAGTGGTTTCATCCGTCCTTTCGTGGAAAAATTTAAAGAACAGGAGAAAAGAGGTAATCACCCCTAAAACCTTGAGTCGTTTTCAGTCCATCAATCTTAAATAGAAGTGGCAATGAGCGGAGAAGCATTAAAAATCGTATGGCAGGAAGTGCAGCGCATAGGTGGTGTCACATTTGTTAAATGTGGAAGTAGCGTGCCAAGAATTAGGCAAGCGAAGAATCCCTCTTCTCCCCCTGTTTTTCAAGTTTCTCCTACGTAGGGACTGATGAAGCCAGTGGGGCGAAACGTTTCCTCAAAAAAAAGAACCCAAATTTGCACTTTCTAATTATAAACATATGGGTTTCTCTAACCCTTAAATCTAAAAACCGTCAGACACTGCAATTTCCTTGGGATCTTAATACTTAGGAATTCTTGCTTCCCCTAATTCTGGGCACGACCTATTCCATTTTTGAACAAATTTAACACACCTATACTGCTGCACCTCTCCTCATAGGGTTCATGCGCTTTTTCCCGCTCATATGCCACATTCTTTTAAAGATTAAAGACTGAACAATCGACTCAAGGTTGGGATGATTTCCTCATTCTCCTCCTGTTCTTCAAGTTTCTCCTATGATGGACTGTGAAGCCACAGGGGCGAAACTTTTTTCCCAATAAAAAACCCCAAGAGTTTTTAAAGAAAAAAAGGACACAAGTGAAAACTTTGTGACTTTTATTGGGCAAAGTTTCGCTCTCCATTTCTTTATCAACCTTTAAAAAAATACATGGACACAGAGGGTATATAAGGCTCAAGTGAGGGTAATACTAGTGAGGTCCTTTCGATGTTACTATTTGGAAGAGAGGATAAAATCCCGACAACATAAAAGTTAAGACACATGTCAACATCTGGATATCTTTTTCAAGACTATCGCCCCCGTGGCTTTTTTAAATACAGTTTCTAGGACATATGTTTATTCTACGTCTTCCTTTTATGTCCTAGAATCTGTATTGAAAAAGCCAGGAGGGCAACGTCCAAAAAAGTTTCCCAAATGTTGCAGGGATGTTCACTAGGGTAGTAGTAGTAGTGGTATGCAAAAGAAATAAAATAGGGTTAGAGCAATTAATTCGTTCAGATAAAAGGATAAAAAAACTATTTTTGGGAAACAAAAAAATAGGTTGGAAAAAATATAGATGGAATGGGGCAGCTTGTTTCAGTTTCACTCTCTTTTTTTTGTGTATTTTAAACAGGAGAGACTATGTGTGGCAGGGTTTACTTTTTTCAGGAGGATTCTTGCTAAGACTCGAGAGGGAAAGCTTCTTTGTTTTTTAATTGAAATTCGAAACACGTCGTGCTGACGAGCACTTGCGTTGAAAAATTTGTTTCTTTGATCCAAATTTGGGGCGCTCTAAATTTCATGAGATGAGGGTGGAATTTCGTGTTGTAAACGGGGCTTTGTTCAATTTTAACGTTCCTATATCTAATGTGTTCATTGAGGCGGGTGTCGAGGTTTCTGGCTGTTTCACCACGAAAATTTGTCACACCTCCACGGGGTATAGTGTAAACCCCTGCATTGAGGTTCGTGGTGCTTGAATTTTGTCCTGGTTATACCCTTTATAAAGTGCAAAAAGCGATGGGACTTGGTGTTAGCTTGGAAAGTACTTTTGAACGTTCTGAAACCCTGACTTTTGGGGAAAAATTTTATAACTTTGCTGGGGTGGTTTTAAGCGTGGAAAATTTTATGATCTAAGACTCTTTTCTTGCAGTCTTTATGAAAAAAAAAAGGAAAATGTAACTTTTTAATTTTTGGGTGAATGTATGTACACTCCTCGTCAAAAACTCAGGACAAAAATTCGTACTCTTAGGAAAAACCCCATGATGATGCCTCTTTTTGGGCTTGGTATCTTTACTGGAAAAGAAGTGTGTGAGACATTTTTTTTTGGTGGGGTTTCCGAAAAACTTGAAAATTTTGGGTTTTTGTCTACTTTGAATGAGGCTCGGGAAGGTAGCTTGCCAGGGACCCTTTTTTAGTGTAAACTGGTCGCCGGTTCAAAATGGTTGGGGCTTCCTGAAAATCCTGTACATCAAAACGTTTGGAGTTATTTCGAGGACATCGTCCACGTAAAAGTACCATTTGACCTTTAAGGAATTTTGGGGAAGTTTCGGGGTCAGGTGTTCCAGATAAGTTGGCTGGGGCGGCACTTATGGGGGACCCCATTCCCAGCCCTAGGTTGTTTTTAACTTGTTATTTAAAAAAAAACAGTTGAAATTTACAAATTATTAATTGCTTACCTTTGATTTCTTTTGTCACTACCATTACTCTATATACTACTAATACTACCATGGGAACGAAAAAAGGGACCTACTAGTATTCCCTACCTGAGCCTTTATATACCCCCTGTGTCCCTGTATTTTTTGTAAGGTTTGATAAAGCTCCTGGAGGCGAAAAGTTGCCAAATAAAGTCACATTGTTGCACTTTTGTCCTTTTACTTTACATATTGTCGGGAATTTTACCCAAATTTATTAACCCAAAGTTGCCAGTAACTAATTTATCAAATTCGGTTCCTGAACATTCATTACAAACGTCAGACACTCAATTTTTTGGGATCTAAACTTGGAATTCTTCGCTTTCCTAAATTTTTGGGCACACCTCTTCCACATTTAACAAATATGACACACCATGATCGACCTCCCTGCCATAGGTTTAAAAAGCCTTCTCCCCTCATATGCCACTTCTTCAAGTTGATGGATGAAAACCCTGACTCAAAGGTTTAGGGATGATTACCTCTTTCCTCCGTTCTTCAAGTTTCCCTTTTGTATGGACTGATGAAGCCCTGTGTGGCGAAACGTTTCCCCAATAAAGAGCCCAAGAGTTGCACATGTGCTAATTTATCAACAGTCGGTTCTTGAAATTATTACAAAAACAAGCATGTAATGGTCCTTATTTACTACGTTTTCGCCCACACATGGGCTTTTTCAAATCACAAACAGATCTACCTGGTTTTAAAAATTTTTGGTTACTTCATTTTAGACGTTTCCGCCATCCCTGGCTTTATCAATACAAATTTTGGACATAATAAAAAAAACAAGAACTATAAACAAAAAATGAGGTAATCAGTCCCTCGGCCCTTTGGGGTGGTGTTTTTTGAGACCGTGGTTTAGAATTTTGAAGCACAGGGAAGGAATGGGGCGCCCCTTTTAGGCTCAGTGGAAAGGGGTTGTAGCAGACGAGGGGATAGTCATGGTAGGCGGGATTTCCCCATGGAAGTAGGTCCTTCCCAAAAAATGGGGAAATTTTAGAAGCTTTAAAAAATCATTAGATTCCCCTGATCAAGATACCCGAGTTTCCGGCCCCCACAAATTGTGCAAAATTGGTATACAAAAATACAGTATACAATCCTTTCCTGTGCTTCAGAATCTCTACAAAACCCCGGGGCCCAAACACAACCTCCAGGCCGAGGGACTGATTACCCCTCTTTGTATATAGTTCTTCGTTTTTCTTTTTATGTCCAAGAATTTTGTATGATAAAGCCCGGATGGCGAAACGTTCAATAAAGAAAAACCAGACTTGCCAAGTGTCTTAATTTTTCATTTTGTCGTATTGAAACCCATCTTGCACGATCTACCTGGGGGGGAAGGGGACGCGAGTATTTAAAAATATCTTTTAGGCGAAACGTTTCGAAATAAAATACCAACTGTTGCATATTGCTTACCTAACAGTAAAATGTATCCTTTATTGAGTACGTTTCGCCCACACAGGGTTTTTTTCAAGTCAAAAACAGATCACCTGGGGAAGGGACCGAGTATTTACCTGGGGGGAAGGGACGCGAGTATTTAAAAAACTCGCGTCCCTTCCCCCCTGGGTAGATCTTTTTGTGACTTGAAAAAGCCCACTGTGGGGGCGAAACAGTCAATAAAGGACACATTATATGTTTGGGTTAAAACATATGCAACAGTTGGGTATCTCTTTTTCGAAACGTTTCGCCTGACAGTAGGCTTCTTCATCAGTACAAAAAAGTTGTAAACGAAGAACTTAAAGACGATGAAATCATCCACACCCTTAAATTTTTGAGGTGGTCAGTCTCTCTGTCTGGAGAAGAGCATTTTTCCCAAAAGTTTGAAACAATAGGGATTAAGTGACAGGTGGAGCCTTAAAAGAGCCGGAGTGAGACTGGGTCATAGTAGAACGCAAGTTGGGGGTCAGGCCCCTCTCAAATCCGCCGTTCTCACAGTAGGGGTAGTCGAAGTTGTTTTCGGTTGTACCAAAAACCTTGTGTTGCGTTCTGACAGGTTGAACATTAAAATGGGATAAATACCACAGGTTGTTGGAAGACACATAGAACATTAGGTATCTTTATTTCGAAACGTTTCGCCTACACAGTAGGGTTCTTCAGTCGAGTACAGAAAAGTTGAAAAAGCAAAAGAGACTTGAAGACGATGTAAAGAGTCCATCACTCTTTAAAGTTTTTAGGTTTCGTCCCCTGTTGGAGAAGAGCATGTTCCAAAGTTTGAAAAAATATGGAGTTGAAGTGACAGGGTGGAGCCTTTATAGCGCCCCGGAGGGGAGACAGGTCACTAGTCCATCAATGAGGACTGAAACCCTCGATCCAGGGTGAGGGGCTGATTACCTCATACTCCTCCTCCCTTAAAGCCTTCCTCTTTATATTGGGAGAAGCCCCCTGTGTGGCGAAACTTTCCAAAAAAAGATTCCATATGCTGCATAGTGTCTCAATCTTTAAAATTTTCGGTTTTTCAAACCATTCACACAATAGGTTTTAAGTGACAGGGGGGAGCCTTTATAGCCCAGGACTAGTGCCTACGTTCCCCCTCCTGGGGTATATAAGGCTCCAAACTTTTTGGGAAAAATGCTCTTTTCCCGAGAGGGACGACTACCTCAAACTTTTGGGTGATTGACTGATTACATCGTCCCCTTTAAGTCTCTTCGCTTCTATCAACTTTTTTTTGTACTCGAATGAAAAAAGCCTATGTGTAGGCGAAACGTTTCTAAATAAAGATACCTAACTGTTTTCATAGAGTCTTACCAACTTTTTTCGGGATTTTATACCATTTTAATGTTCAATTGTCAGACACGCAAACAAGGGGTTTTTGGTACAGACCTAAAAATCAACTTACTACCCCTACTATGGAAACGGCTGGGTTTGAGAGGGACCGACCTCCCCAACATCTGCGTTTTACTAGTGACCTACGTCTCACCTCCTGGGCTTATAAGGCTCCATCCCGTCACTTCAACTCCATATTTTTTTCAAACTTTGGAACAAATCTTTCCAGACTGAGGGACTGACCCCCAAAAACTTTTTAAGGGTTTATGGGGTGATTACACGTCTTCAAATCTCTTTGCTTCTATCAACTTTTTTTGTACTCGCTGAAGAAGCCCCTTTTGTGGCGAAACGTTTAAAATAAAGTACCAACTGTTGCTATGTGTCTTACTAACAATCGTCGGTATTTTTTTCCCTTTTTGTTCAATCACATTATACTGCTATGTGTTTATTTCCATTGTGTCGGTATTTTTTACCATTTTTTCACGATGGTCTTAGGATGCGAAATTTTTTCCCTGTGTAAGAATTTGGGGAGTGGGGAATGGAAGCAGGGGAAAAAACAATAAAGTTCAGAAACATGGAGTAAACCTAGTTGCGACCAGTGAAAAGGCAGGGGCCGGGGTCTGACTCAACCACGCAACAACAAAAAGGGGAGTACGTACACACAACACACCACAAACACACACACACACACACACACACACACAAACACACACACACACACACACACACACACACAAACACACACACACACACACACACACACAAACACACACACACACACACACACACACACACAAACACAGACACACACACACACACACGGGAGCAAACACTATGACATATTTATTAGAAAACGTTTCGGTCCTGTTGCCTTGATCACTTCTAACATACAGAGGTAGAAAGGCATTATATATATAGGCGGAGAGTGAGGTGTGACGCACGTGACCTGAGGAATGTCATAAGAACATGAGAACATAAGAATGGAGGAACACTGTAGAAGGCCTACTGGCCCATGCGAGGCAGGTCCTTATCAAAACAACCTCTGCCTACGATGAGGACGGGTAGACGTTGAAATCATGTGACTCCTGTGCTGTTGGGTTGGTGTTAAGTATCATGTATGCCAATGTTTTTGAAATTTTGTAGTTTCCAGTGTTGCGTCGGTGACTGCGATTAGTGAGGCTTATTATATTAACTGTTGCATAAAAAACAGTATAAAAATAGATGGAGCAGTAACAGAGTCTGTTTGGGTAGAGTTCGTGGAGGGTCAAGAAAAACTAATTCTAGGTGTAATATACCGACCTCCAGGCTTGGATCACGATAGAGGGAGACTTCTTTGGGACGAAATTGTTAGGGCTTCTGGACACAGTAACATAGTCATAGTAGGGACTTTAACTTTAGTCAAATTGACTGGAATTCTTTGACAGGTAATCTAGAGTCCAGTGACTTTATGGAAACTGTTCAGACTGTTTTCTGAAACAGAGCGTAACTGAGCCTACCAGGGGTAATAATTTGCTAGACCTAGTCTTGTCAAATAAGGAAACACTCGTGAATAAACTGGAGATCACTAAAGAGCTTGGCGCAAGTGATCACAAATCCATCATTTTTAGCATTAATGGGAATGCAAGAATAATGATAATACAGAAAAAACCCTGATTTTCGTTCTGCCGATTATAATGGACTTAGGGAACATCTGTCTAATCTGATTGGGGTTATCTAGCTAATGATTTTATGACGAAATCATATTTAAATGAAATGAAGGGATCTGCTTTTATGATTGTTTTCTTAATAATGTACACAGTCCCCCAGAGTATATACATTCCCCAAAAAGAAATTAGGACTAATAATAACGATCCCAAAGGGGTTAACAGGGGGCTAAAGCATCTATTAGGGAGAAAAGGGGAATTTATAGGCGCATCAGAAGAAGAGAGGTTAACCTTACTGACCAATACGTTCAGCTTAAAAGAGAAGTAAAAAAGGCGATTAGAAAAGGCTAAACGTGACTATGAATTAGAGTTGCTAATGAATCAAAGACTAATCCAAACGGGGTTTTTTCAAGTGTATAGGACGAAGGTGAAGGAAAAAGTAGGACCCCTGAAAACTGGGAATGGACAGCGACGGATAGTGAACTGGAAATGTGTTCCTTATTTAATGACTATTTTTTGTCAGTTTTACACAGGAAGATGTAAATGAGATTCCAGTAATTAAAAAATTATTTAGTTCCTGATGAATTTAAGTACTAATATTACTGTCACGAGGGACATGGTATTAAAACAGATAGCAAACTGAAATAAAATAAGTCCCCGGGACCCGATGAGTTGTTTTCAAGGGGACTTAAGGAATGCAAGATGGAGCTTAAATCAGCCATTAACGATGTTATTCAATGCGTCCCTCCTTACCAGATGTTGTGCCAGAGTTGTGGAAGATGGCTAATGTGGTTCCTATATTCAAATCAGGGATAAGTCCACTCCTTCGAATTACCGTCCAATAAGCCTGACATCTATAGTGGGCAAGGGTTTTTAGAATCAATTATAGCTGACATTATCAAAGTCACCTTGAAGAGCATAACTTGATAAATGAATCTCAGCATGGGGTTCACGAGAGGTCGTTCCTGCCTGACAAACTTACTGACGTTCTTCAAAAAGAACATTTGAGGCAGTTGACAGTGATAAGGAATATGATATTGTTATTTGGATTTTAGTAAAGCCTTCGACAGAGTAAACCCCACAAGAGACTTAAGAAAGTGGCAGCTCATGGTATGGAGGTAAAGTTCTAGCAGGATAGAGCATGGCTTTTCCCAATAGAAAGCAGAGAGTTACCATTAATGGAGTGAAATCTGAATGGGGATTAGTCACTAGTGGCGTTCCACAAGGATCGGTTTTAGGCCCTCTCTTGTTCATAATTTACATTAATGACCTAGATGAAGGGATTACTAGTGACATGAGTAAGTTTGCTAATGATACAAAGATAGGCCGTATAATTTACTCTGAGGAGGATATCAATGAACTCCAGGACGATTTGAACAAACTAATGTCTTGGTCTGAAAAATGGCAGATGAAGTTTAATGTGGATAAGTTTAAGGTACTTGCCCTTGGTAATGAAAATAACCCTCGAAGCTATAATCTAGATGAAGTAGAGCTTGGTCATACAGAATGTGAAAAAGACTTGGGAGTCATGGTAAGCAGAAATCTAAAGCCAAGACAGCAGTGCCTTAGTGTGCGGAACAAGGCCAACGGATTACTTGGATTTATCTCAAGAAGTATGAGTAACAGAAGTCCAAAAGTTATTTTACAGCTCTATACATCACTAGTGAGGCCTCATTTAGATTATGCTGCTCAGTTTTGGTCCCCTTACTACAGGATGGACATAGACTTATTAGAGAACATACAGAAAAGAATGACTAAAATGATTTACTGTGTAAGGAACCTCCCGTATGAAGATAGACTTAAAGCCTTAAATCTCCACCAGATTATGTTTCTTGTGGATATGGTAACCAAGAACCAACCTTTTGGAGGCTCCGAGTTTCAAAAAGGCTTTGTTCAAGGAATTATCACTGCTGCAGCTAATGAGCCTTCAAGACCGGTCATTCCCAGAAGATACATCCAAGCACTCAGGGACTTGGCCAACAACGATGATATCGTCATTACAACCGCCGACAAAGGAGTTGGTGTGGTGTTACTCAACACTGTCGACTACAACAATAAAGTTTTAAATCTTCTCAACGATGTCAACACATACCAGCCTGTATCAGAATCAGTGCTCCTTCAAAGTACCCAGATTTTTCTTCAAAAGGCTCGTAGCATCTTACGAAAATCAAACAAGGCAAAAAAACTACTTAAACTTTTTACCAGGTAAACCGAAACCACACGTCTGTATGGCCTTCCTAAGACACACAAACCTGGCATCCCACTACGGCCTATCACTTCGGGCATAGGGAGTGCACCACACAGATTAGCCGGCCACCTTGCCAAATACCTTCAGCGCTTCGGGGCACCATCAGTCAAGCCCACCTCAAGCACTCAGGTGACCTTCTCTCCCGAATTTCCAACCTGAATGTCAAAAACAAAAGCAGGGCTTCCTTCGATGTCACAGCCCTCTTTACCAACGTTCCTACTGACTCTGCAATCAACATTCTGAGACAGAGGCTCATTGAAAACTCGACCTCCCTTTCCCTCTTCTAGACTTCATCAATCTAGTAGAACTTTGTGTTAATTTCAACTTCTTCAAGTATCAGGACAACGGGTTACAAACAGTGCTTTGGGATGGAAAAGGGGCAGCCCGGTCAGTGCTGTGCTTCCCAACCTCTTCATGGAAAACCTGGAGACAGAGAAATTCAACCCCCTCATCCCAAACCCGTTACCTGGCTAAGATACGTTGATGATGTATTAGTTTTCTATCCGAGACGTCTCAATATCCAGTTTACACTTGAACTCGAAAATGATGGCAAACTTCCTTTCTCGACGTTCTACTGTGCAGATCTCCCGACAGAAAACAAACTTCTCTTCAAAGTGTATAGAAAACCTACCAACAAGGACGTTTCCTTATACACTTTTATTCACCCCAAAGACACCCGCATTTAAGAGAGGAGTCCTCATTGGCTTCTCTTGAGAGCTCTTCGCATCCCAGCCCTTGTTTTCTAGAAGGAAGAATGCATTTACATAACACAAGCCTTTACACGTCTTCAGTTCCCATTTTTCTTCATCCGAGATTGCAGACTTAAGGCACAAGCTATTCTCAACAAACCGCCCATGGAACAGCCCCCAAAGCAGTTCATAGTACTCCCATGTGGTGAGTTGCCACGAATACTCCCGGGCATTTTGCTATGAGTTAACATCAACTTTTCCACCATAAACAATCATCAAATCAAAGACCTCACTACGAAACGCAGCCCAACACTATAACTTCTACAGCAGGGGGTTACACTATCCCTGTGGGTTCTGTCCCAAGAAATATGTAGGCGAGACAGGCAGAGATCTTGCAGTCCGCTTGAATGAGCATCGAAATGCCTCTAACAAACACGATGTAAGGTACGCCTGTGTCCTCCAAGAGACTCCAGGGGACATTTGATAAACTGGAATGAGGCACAACTCTTTCTCACCGAACCAGACCTCAGACGCCGATGGTGCCTAGAAGCCTCACTAATCGCAGTCACCGACACTATAGAACGCAACACTGGAAACTACAAAATTTCAAAACATTGGCATACATGACACTCAAGCACCACCAACCCAACAGCACAGGAGTCACATGATTTCAACGTCTACCCGTCCTCATCGTAGGCAGAGGTTGTTTTTATAAGGACCTGCCTCGCATGGGCCAGTAGGCCTTCTACGTGTTCCTCCATTCTTATGTTTTTCATGTTCTTATGACATCCTCAGGTCACGTGCGTCACACCTCACTCTCCGCCTATATATATAATGCCTTTCTACCTCTGTATGTTAAGGGAAAACAGCAGTGTTGAGACAACGTATTACGACAATTCCATTGACACACACTCAGTTCACAGTTTCACTACCTTATCACAAGATAGGACATTTGGGTTCTGCCGAAAAGAAGAGGTCAGATGCTCCATGAACACGACGGAGGACTCAGATTTGGAAATGTGGGGCAAATTCTAGCGAAGAAGTTGCGAGAGGAAGAGGAAGATCCTGCTCACATTTTAGCAGATCGACAGTCCCAACCATGGAGCCAGCGACAATAGAAACGGTGAGGAAATAAACACCCCACCCCCCGAAAACCAAGAGGGATGGAACACTGTGGACAAGAAGAAGAAGGCCATCCGTCCAAGGAGCAGGCAAACCAGCTCAACTGACCTGGCAAATTCAAGGTGAAGTCTTACGGGGACCACAGAACCCACTATGGGGTTTTCATACCTGGAATCACGACACAACCTGAAGTTCAAGATGGTTCAACTTGAGGGGAGAACCAATATTGACTCCTCTCAACAAGGAAATGTATACCACCTTGAAGGAGTCATGGAGACAGATCGCTCATTCACCCTGGGGGGAACTGGACTCTCGGCAGAAGATCACCCAAAGGGTGTAGTGATGCGATACCCGCTGATGATGCCATCGAGGCAGTAGCAGCTCACCCCAGTGTGATGTCAGTCAACGTCCCAAGGCAAAGACGGCAGGCAATGCACCAACTCGACAGGTCCTCATTCAGCATGTAGGACCACTGCCATCCCAGTGGACCTCGGTTCTTGGGCAGGTACGATGTCAGGATCTTCACAGCAGAACCACTTCGCTGTTTCAAGTGTCAGCGTTATGGACACCTGGGTGCACTCTGTCCAAACAGAGTAATCTGCGGTGGGCTGCAGCCAGCACCACCCCACCGAGGAATGCATCACCAAGCTGAAAAAAAGCATCGCCACCCACTCCACAATGCCCGAACTGCAGGCAGAAACCCATGCCTGGATCCTCGATGCCCCGAGAGGCTCGCCAGAATTCAAGAAGTTGGAAGCGCCAAAAACTCGGCAACAGGCTACGACGGATCATCACTCTCAGCAAACGATGGGTGCAGAGAACCCTGCCATACTGCAGATCTCTCAGCAGCCAACCCAAGTCATTGCCCAGGAATTCCCAACCCCAGAACCTCAACCAGGCGTCAAAGGGCAAGAACCTCCTGCCACCCTACCTCAACGAAGAAACAGAAACAAGAGGAACAGGAGGCGTCAACAGGGTGCATCTGGTCAATGCGATCAGCAGGTGGCACTAAACGAGCCCCCACCGGCCATAGCACGACAACCCAGGCACTCCTTACCTCACCAGCAGATCCTGGCTACCCAACCTGGTATACAGCAACAGACCACGATGCAAACAATAAAGAAATCCAACCCTCAGCAGTCCCTACAGACCACAACAACCCAGATAATATCCACTCTTTCGAACCCAACTCCAAAGCAGGCCCTCACCAGGGAGGATCTCGTAGCCGAAGAGGCTTCTGAGTGAGCTAGATACCTCAAAGGCAATGGGGCCAGATAACATCTCCCCATGGGTATTGAGAGAGGGAGCAGAGGCACTATGTGTACCCCTAACAACAATATTCAATACATCTATCGAAACAGGGAGATTGCCTGAGGCATGGAAGACAGCAAATGTAGTCCCAATCTTTAAAAAAGGAGACAGACATGAAGCATTAAACTACAGACCAGTGTCACTGACATGTATAGTATGCAAAATCATGGAGAAATTACAGGGGAAAGTGGTGGAACACCTAGAAAAAGGGAAAGACTCATCAACCCAAACCC
>NW_026510565.1:0-13501 GCF_026875155.1 Cherax quadricarinatus | reverse complement strand
AATTGGGGTATTAAAAAGACGGTTAGGTTCATGCATTGTGTCATTCAGTCGAAGGGAGTATTCTTTTTCGTAGTGTATTTAAAAAAAAAATAAATTTAGTTTGGGGTCCAGGTTTAAATTTGTGTGATATAATTGTGAGAAACATACAGGATATACAATTTTAAGGTTCATATTCAGTATTTTTGGGTTTTTGGTGAGTAAGTGATCTTTGAGAAGAGTTTTTAATTTAAAAAAGGGTTTGTTTCTTTTATTTACAGGTAAAAATTTCCCAGATTTTGGGGCCTTTTATGTGCATTGATTTTTTTTGCTAGCGTGAGATGGACAGGGGAAAACATCAAAGAGTGACTGTCCCTTGTGTTATGGTCATGTGTTCTGTGGGGTTTGGCAAGGAGATGTTTAGGGGGGGGTTTAAAATTCAGAGTTAAGTGTTTATGTATGAAATGGGTGCATTAGAAAGTATGGATGTTTTGTAGGTGAGTAGGTTGGTGCTTTGAATTTGTGGAGTGTTTGTCTGTGGGGAAATTTTTTATTAAAACTGCAGCCTTTTGTTGGGAAATTAGGGTCGAATGGTTTATTGTTGTTGAGCCATGCCAATTCCATAGGGAGATGGGGGGAAAAAGGTGTAAAGGGCCGGAGGGTGAGTGGAAATTAGTACCGTATCTTCGTAGTAGTACGTCTTGGAATTTCCTTAGAAATTTTTTTTTTATATGTGTTAAATTTGGTCTGTTATCGAGGGGGATTCTAAGAATTTCCCTCTGTTAGCTTGTAAAGGGTGACCCGTTTATTTTTATTTTAAAAGAGGTACTCTGTAGCTCTTTTCAAAGAATAAATGGTTTTTGTCAATGTTTAGTGTAATTTGTTAGTCCCACCAGGTAGATATTTTCTGAAAATTCGGTTTTACAGTTTTGGGCTGGGGGGGGTCGGGTGAGAAAGACTATGTAGGTCACTGAAAAAAGGTGGGTTTGATTTAATTGCGAAGCATTTGGAGGCATTTATGTATGGAGAAAGAGAAGGGGGAAAGGAATTTCCCCTGTGGGACCCAACTGTAATTGGTTGTGTGGAAGAGTTGCCCTTTGCGTACCTTTGGGGTTCTGTTGTGAGGTAAGATTTGAGGTTTGAGGAGTCCCCTCTAATACCATAGTGTGACAATTTTAGTGGAGCAAGTTGGTCAACTGTATCAAAAGCTTTCGTAAGTCAATGAAGTCCCCAGTGGGACTTTTTTTTTCCTATTGCAGTGATATATGTTCCTGCATGTGTATAATAGCATCTTAGTATTTTTTTTAGGCGGAATCAAATTGACAGGGGTTGAAAAATGTTTTGGGAGATGAGGGGAGTAGAGATTGTTTATGAATTAATTTTTCGAAGATTTTTGAGAGGGGGGTTGTAAATTGGGGTTTGGCTATTGTTTTTCAACTCGTTTGGTCTCCTCCTTTATGGAAAAGGGTGACCCTTGTATTTTGAGAATGTAGGGGAAAGGGGGAGGTTCAATGGGTTAAGAGTGTTGCAATGATTTTCGATAGTACCCCGTGACACTTTTTGTTTTTAAAAGGGTGGGTAAGGTATTTAAATCTCCTGCCTTGTTTTTTCGTGTGTTGACAAAAAGGGGACTTGTATGGGTTGCGGGGCTAGGAACAGTGTTGGGGATTGCCGGGGTAGCATTTGGGGGGGTATTTAGCTTGGGATTTTATTGGCAAGGTTTTGACCCATATGGGGAAAAAAATCATTTTAGTTGTTTCTGTTTCGTTTGGGGGGAGTTGGGGTTCACTGATTTTGTTAATTTTATTTTGTTTTTTGTGATTTCTTTTTTTGTTCCAGAAAATTTTGATAGGGGGCTTCCCGGTCTTTTTTTATCACCTCGAAATTGGAAATTGTTTCATAAAACAAATTTTTTTTTTCCTTTTATCAGGCTGGTTTTGGATTTCGAGTAAGTTTTGTTTGGGTTTGGTTATGTGACCCATTCTGACTATTTTTTATACGGTGGGGGTTTTGTATTTATGGATTTGGGGAAAGCGGGTTTCGCCAGGGACTGTTCAGTCTCTTAGCTGTCACTGTTTAGTTTTTTTTGGGCAGGCTTGTTTTGAGGTATTGGGGCTTTTTAGAAAATTATTAAAACATTCGTCAATATCTGTTAGATTTCTAGCTGTGTCCCGTCAATGTTTGTTATGCTTTGTAAGTTATTAATGGCTGCCCCTTGTGAAGTTGAAGGGACTTTGTAGTGTCTTGGGGTTTTTTTAAAGAGTTGTTATAGGAAAGTAGGGTGTGATTGTGGAAATTTTCTGTAATTATCCCGATTTTAAAGGGGGTATGGTGTTGTTCCCCGTTGGTCAAGGGGAAACACTAGTCCTAATCTTTTAGGTTTTGTTATGTTTGGGAAACTGCGTTATTTTGTGTTTTTGAAATTCAGTAATGGTGGGCCCTGGTCTTGCAGGGATTTATATTGAAGTACCTGGAGTGTAAGTGATCTTTGTTCATGGTGTATCATTTATATTTTCCTGGTTTTTTGAAAATTTTGGAAATTTTTTGTTTGTGGAAAAACCTGTAGATGTTTATCATGTGAGGTTTTTTGTAGGTATTTGGTTTTAAATTTTTAGTTTTATATATTCCCCCATGTTCACCCCCTTGTGAAAGTAAGGAGGGCCCCATTTTTTCGGGGGTTAGGTTCCGGGTACCGCCGTAAAGGGGGAAACCGCCGTAAAGGGGAACCCTTTTTTTTTTTTTTCCCACTTAAAATGTTAAAAACATAGTAAAATTTACACTAAATTATTTTGTTAGCAATGAACCGGCATAAAAAAACAAAAAAAAAAGACAATACAACATAGTGCATCTTTTTATTTCCCTTAAAATTTTTAGTCTTAATCTGGGGGGACAAGTATTTATTGAAGAATCAAGTGTGGGTTTATGGTAGTCGCCCGGTACCTACCCGGCCCCCCCCACCCAAAACATTATTTTTGATATTTAAAATCCAAGCGATAAAATTTATACTTCATCATTACTACCTTAAATATAGGGGGAGAGAGTAGTATTTTTTTGTAAAAAAAACAAGTGTTGTTGTATGGAGTCAGCCCCGGTACCATACCAGGGGGGAAAGAAAAGAGTGCATGAGAGAGGGGCAGGCGCGAGTTAGAAACAAACCAGGGAAGGTAGTTTTTTAAAAAATTTTTAACGTTGGTTTGTGACAAGTCACATTGTGACAGGTTGTCTTAATTGAATTGGGAGAAAAAATAAAAAAGAACACTCCCCTTCTATGTAACATCATTTTTTAGAAGAAATGATGCTTGAGTGAAGGGAATGGGGTAAGTCACGACTTTTTTGGTTATTAGGGTTCTCTACACCGTTTGTATTTTTGTTTGTTTGGTTTATTATTAATTTTTTAAAAAAAACACGGATGGGTTAATGAAAAAGTGTATTTAACGTAAATACAAAATTTTAAATGATCCACCGAGCTCAGACAGCATAAACAAAAAAATAAAAGGGGTTGTGAGATCACTCGGTAAGGCGAAATAGACGTTTTAATAGTGTCCATTTTTAGTTCATTCATGAAATTTTTTAAGAGTTTGTAAAAACTTTTACTTATAAATTTTTTTTTATTATAAAAATTTAAATCACGAAAAAAAATACTTTACACTGTGTACAAGTTGTACAGAATTATAGTAAAAAGTGAAGGCATACAAAGGAAAATATTTTTTCAGTTACCCCTAGTAACAGGGACGGCTAGAGAAAACAAAATTTTTCCCGAACTTCTAAAAACCGTTTGGAAACATTCAATACATTTGTAAAAATTTTTTTATACTGGGGGTGCATGTATCTGTTTGTGTGTTACATAATATTTTTTTCTTATATAATTTTAAAAAAATACATAGACGTTTAAGGGAAATTCTATTTAAGTAATATGGACATTTGCGCCAAAATTTTTATTACTATTATTATATTATTTTATTATTATTTTTGCATCAAGAGTAGAGAGATTTAGTGTTTTTAATGTGTCCCACTTGCCAGCAGTGTGTAAGTTATTTGGGTACAGGTGACACAAGTTTAATTTATCAAGTAAATACATAAAATATCAAAAATTTTAAAAACACTTGAATTTTAAAAAGTTTCCGACAAAAAAGGAGATGGCTCAGGGGAATGTAAAAAAAAACTCGGGGGGCCGCTCCCCGTATTGAAAGACAGGTGGGGGGGAGCGATACGATTTTGGGGGTCATAATTTGAAATGCCCAATTGCGGAACGCCGTAAAGCGAAAGGTAAAGGGGGCCCTCCATTGTGATCTTTAGTTGGTCGAGTAGTATACAGCAGTGCACCCTTGTTGGTCTGGCCTCAGTGGGTAGGGCTGTGAAACCCAGAAGGCTAGAATCTGTGTATCGGGTTTTAGCCGGTTTTCAGTTAGTTTTTTAATGTGGAATTTTGGCATGAAAGGGAAAAATTTATAATGAGGAGGTTTCATAATGCTTGTTTAAAGTTGATATTGTAGAAAAGATAGTTATGTTTTTTTGGGCTTGAGAAGTGCCTTTTTTGTTTGCTGGGTAATTAAAGAACTGTTAAAATTATTTAAGTCATTAAAAAAGGGGTTTGGGTTTTGGATCAATTTTTTAAATTGTAAATTTGTAGTAAATCTATAGTTAAAATTTAAGAAAAAAAAATAAAGTAATAGTCTAAAGCAAAAAAAAAAAGCACCTGAATATTTAACAAATGTAAAATAATGAGCTAAGGGTAGTTTTTTTAAAAAGCTAAATAAAGGAGACAATAAAAAAGGGAAAAAATAATTTGTGGGAAAAAAATAAAGTGATGATAAAATAATGGAGCTTGGGATAGACAGTGGTAGTATTAAAAGGTAATTTTTAAAAGTTAGATTAAAATTTTAATTATAATTAATTTAATAAAAAAATCCTGATCCCAACCCTTTATTGAATGTTTAAGAATCAACAGTACTAAAATTCTACACAGCAAAACAATAAAAGGCACTTCTCAAGCCAACAAAAACTAATGTTTTTAAAAATCAATATGATCTTTAAAAAAGCATTACGATGACTCATAGCATTATAAACCCTTGATCCCAAATAGGCCCTCATTACACAAAAGAAACCGGGCTAAAGCCTGATAACAGATGTCATAACTATTCCGGGTTTACACAGCCATAAAAACGTAGGCCAACCAACGGGGGGTGGCACAGCTTATACTACTCAACCAACTAGAATGTATAAATATTGCAAAGGGATGAAATGGGGAATAATAAGCTAAATTCAAATCCAATCCCAAAAAAAAACCTCCCCACAGTGATAAAATCTCAGAGTTCCACAATCAAACTTAGCCTTTTAGTAAAAACCTAGGAAGTTGAAAAACTGATGGGATGAACAAAGATATTACTACTCTCAGGTGATTCAATATAAATCCCCTGCAAGACCGGGCCCACAGTTACTGAATTCACAAACAAATGGTAACTGCATTTTGTCCAACGAAAAAAAACCTACAAGGTTACGGGACTAGCGTTTCCCTATTGACCAATCTGGCCCAACCCCCATACCCCCTTTAAAAATAAGCATAATTACAGTAATACCACGCCCTCCCCACTTTCCTCATTTTAACCCAACTTTTGGTAAATTCCCCCAAAGCACTAAAAAGTCACCTCAGATCACAATGAGACAGCCATTAATAATTACAACAGCTAACAAACATTGACGGGCCCAATGAGCTAGAAATTATACAGAATTGACGAATGTATTAATAATTTTCTAAAAAAGACCCATACCCCTATAACAAGCACCCTAAAAAAAAAAAACAGTGACAGCTAAAGATGAAAAAAGTCCTGGTAACACCCAGCATTCCAAAAACCCTAAAAACAAAAAACCAAAATGAAAAACAGTAAGAATGGGTCACATAAAAAGAGACCAAACAAAAAGTTTCTCATCAATCCCCAACCAGCCCGATAAAAAAGGGCAAAAAAAATTTGTTATAGAAAATTATCCACTTAGAGGGTTAAAAAAAAAACCTGGAAAAACCCCACAGAAATTCTGGGAACAAAAAAAATACACGAAAAAACGAAATAAAAAAGAGCAAAATCAGTGAAAACCCCAACTCCCCCCCAACGAAACAGCAGACCAATGATTTTCTTTCCCCATAGGACAAAACCCTTTCCCCAAAAAAAATCCCAAAACTCAGATACCCCCCAAAAAGACTACCCATGGAATCCCCAACAACTATTCCTGGCTCTGATAACCAACGAAAATCTCCCTTTTTTATCAACGCAAAAAAAAACAAGGCGGAGATTTAAATACCCTTTCCACCCTTTTTATACAAAAAAATGTCCAAGTGCTACACCAACATTGCCATCTTTAAAAAAATCCATTGAATTCTCCACCTTTTCCTACAGTTCTAAATAGAAGGGGCACCCCCGATCCCTAAAGGGGGAGAAACCAAACAGAGTTGAAAATATAGGCCAATATCCAATTTACACCTCTCTCAAAAAACTTTTGAAAAATTAATTATAAAGAATCTATCTACCTTATCTCCCAAAAAATACTAACCCCGCCAATTTTGGGTTCAGCCTAATAAAATACTAATGATGTTTATACACATGCAGAAAATAATACACTGCAATTGAAAAAAAGAATCCCCCTGGGGGTCTTCATTGACTTAGTAAAGTTTTATACAGTTGACCCGATTGCCCCGTAAAATTGTCATATATGGTTAAGAGGCACTCCCTCAACTACTCAAGTCAACCCCAGCAACAGAAGCCAATTGGTACGCAAAGGGGGGAAATTTCCGCACAAACCAAATTTCGTGGTGTCCCCCAAAGGGGAAGTGTCTTGGCCCTCTTCTCTTTTTCCTTTAAAATAAATGACCTACCAAATGCTTGCAATTATCAACCCCCACTATTTTAGATGACACTCATACTCTTTCTCAACCGAGCCCAGTCATGCAGCCCAAAACTGTGAATCCCAATTACAGAAAAAATCACCTGGATGAGGATAACAAACTTAATAAACATTGATAAAACCCCATTCATCAGTTTGGTAACAGAGTAAGATGTCCCTCTTAATTTAAAGATAAAGGATCATTACAAAGTAAAGAGGGAAAAATTTTTAGGAATCCCCCTTTTAAAAAAGACTCAAATTTTTATAACAATACAAAAATTTTTAAAAAAATTTCCAAGACTGTAGGATACATGAAGATACGGACTAGCTCCCAGTCAGCCCCCCCGGCCCTATATCACCCCTTATTTCCCCTACTCACCCTTTGGGAAATTTTTGATGGGGTCTAAACAATTTAAACCCTCTCAACCCCTAATACCAACAAAAGGGTGGTTGAATAACAAAATTTCACTACAGGCAGCACATCCACCAAAATTCAAAAAAACCAAAATACTACCATACAAAAAAATCATATTATTTGCACCATTAATACATAGAACCTTAACTTATATTAATCCCCCCCCCAAAAAACTCCCTTTCCAACCCCAAAAGAACACTGAAAAACAAGGCACAGATCATTTTTGTGTTCCCCGTGTCCTCCACGCTATGCAAAAAATCAAAGCAATAAAAGGCCAAAATCTGGGAAAATTTTTTCCTGTAAATTTTGAAAGAAAACTACTGTTTATAAATTAAGTCTCTTCAAAAATCCTTTCTCACCCAAAAAACCCAAAAAAATAGAATAAAATGAATTATAAATTGTATACTTTAAAATTTTTCTAAAAATTTTAAACACTAAAAGTTAAAAAACCCAAAAAACCCAAACTAAAATTTATTTTTTTTAAAAACAAACCCCCAAAGAATACTCCATTCTATGAAAGTAAGAAAGAAGAACTATACCTGTCTTTGTAATACTAAATTTTTGCTTTATAGTTATTGTTTAAATAATGTTTTATCATGATTTCACTTTCTTAGTTTAAAATTAAAATTAATTTTAAGCCCCCCATAATGCTATCTTTAATGGCTTTGGATGTGCCCCTTACTTATTTTTTTTTTTACCTCTGTAGTATCTCAAATTACTAAATAAAAAAATAAAAAAAAATTGGTCCAGACTTTTTTGTGCATAATATCGGGGTGTGCATTTTTTACATTTTAAAAAAATAAATTAAAATAAATTTTTTTATATAAATATATATTATATATATTATATTAAATTATATATAATAAAATATGTATTTATTTTTATTAGTTGTTGCAGAGGGTGCCAACGGAGGAAGCAAGCAGCCCGGGAAATGGGAGGCTGGGAAATAGGAGAGGCAAGTGTCAGTATGCTTACAGTTGTTGTTGGCTCTAAGGTTTCCCCCGAAAACGGTATTTTTCCCTGTTTAGATGTCTCCTGTGGAAAGTGATGATCCCGAGACCCAGGCACTGAACCATCCCAAAAGTTTATTCATAGAAAAACCTTGGGAAACAAAAAGCAACAGTTTTGAAATTCAACAATTCCCCAAAGCGCCCGTCCACACGCAGTGGGAAACTTACAGACCTCCTGAAAAAAGTAAACGATGGTTCCACTATCTTAAATGCCCCACCAACCATAAAGGCATGCACAACTTGCTACTTTTTGGCAATGTCTGCTTGCTGTGCCGGAAAGAAGGGGGAAAGAGGCTACCCTAAATGATAATTAATCCTTAAGAGTTTTTTCCTAGAGTTGATAACCTCATTCGCCTTCCCCGTCAACACAAAAAAGGGGGGGAGAGGCAGAACCCCACTCACTCTACTGACAGTGAAAAAGTCAGAGTCCAGGTGAGCAAAAAAAATTGAAGAGGGCAACACAGTGGGGGCAATCAGAATTATTCCCAGTGAAGATCATTTGCTCCCAGGGATGCTAACACTGCTGAAGCCTTAGGGAAAAGCCCCCTGCAGGGAAACCAGTGGCACCAACAGTTCCAAACCTCTGCCCCCACTATGGAACCATTGATTGTGGAAGACTCAGACATTTACAAAGCAATAATGTCGTTCCATCTGGCTCTGCTGGGGGTTACACTGGAATAAGGCCACAGCACTTAAAGGAAATGGTTAATCCAGTTATTGGGAAATTGCAGAGACACTGCTTTCAGAGATCAAAAGGGTTCGTAAAACAATTCCTTGGCTGGTCTGATTCCTGATAAAATTTAGCCCTTTCTTTTTTGGTGCAAAAACTTTGTGCACTTAAAAAGAAGGATGGAAAAAATTCGGCAATTGCAGTAGGCAACACGTTACACCGCCTCGTGTCCAAAGTTGCTGCCCCGAAGTATTGTGCACAGGCCAGCCATGATGTTTCAACCAAACCAGTTTGGGTTTTTGGGGGGTCTCTCAAGGAAGTGAAGCAGGGGTTTTCATGCAACAAGGGAATATCAACAACCTGCCTGAGGACAATGCAGTGGTTAAAATTAGATTTCAAGAATGCGTTCAATCTCCTGAAAAGAGACGTGGAAATTAGCAGCAGTACAAGAACATTTCCCTGGTCTTTCCCTTTTGTTTCAGCTGGGTATAGAAAGGGAAATCAATGCTTCTCTTTGGAGAGCATGAAATCACATCATCGGAGGGTGTCCAAAAGGAGATCCTCTTGCACCATTTCTCTTCTGTACAGCAGTTAGGGAAATCACAGTCAGACTGACCAGCGAGCTAAACATCTGGTTCCTAGATGATGGCACACTAGCAGGTACAAAGGGAGTCCTCCTACATGCCTTACACAGGTAATGACACGGGGACAGGAAATGGGTCTCATCCTGAACCCACCCAAATGTGAAATTATCTCAGTCAGTCAACAAGTGATAAATGCAGTGAGATCAAAACTCCCAGGAGCAGCAGTCATTGCCCAAAAATAGTGTCTTGCTGGAGCACCTCTGGGAAGCAATGCCTTTGACACAATTCTCAGGAAGAAATTGGAAGAGTTAAGGGAGAATGGAACAAGAATAGGCAATCTGGACACCCACGATGCCTTGTACCTTCTAAAAAAGTGCTTGGTGTCTGCCCAGGTTGACATATTTCCTAAGATGTGAACCTTATATGATAACCCTATACTGCACGAATATGACAGTATTCTGAGGCAGATTTTTACGAAATTACTTAACCTTACTCTAGAAGACGGGCAAGTGGAACCAAGCTACACTTCCAGTCAGATAGGAGGCATTGGTGTCTGCAAGTCATCACAGATTGCGTTACTGCTTTTCTGTCCTCATGTATTGCATCCAGGAGCTTGTTTAGCGCAATTCTCCTGAACATCTTTGGGACAAGATTGGAGTCCAGGACCAAAAATTCATTGACGGAGCAATGGTCTGGGATAATCTAACGGGCTCTGAAACCAGACCTGCTCCCCCAACAACTATAAACATCGCACTGGGATGGTCCAATAGTGGAAAATATTGCCTCAACAAGCTTCAGAGTGTGTCAGGGAAGGATAGACCCCACCTCCTGGCAGTGAGAGCCCTCATGCTGGGGACTTTTGTTGGCTGTTCCCAACTCCAGCCCTTTGGACACGCCTCGACCCAAAAGACCATCCGCATCGGTGTTTTGCCCTTCGACTTGCCGCCCCCATTCTCGCCGAACACAGGTGTATTTGTGGCAGTGAAGCAGCAGACCGATTCGGGTACCATGGTCTTGTGTGCCGTAATCGAGGGAAAGATTGCAAGACATGAGGAGGTTAATAACAATTATCAAGAGAAGCCTCACAACAGCTGGATGCCCAGCAGTAAAGGGGGCCACCCCAAAATATGCAGATCTGATGGCAGCCAGAAGCATCCAGATGGTATCACACTTCAAGCCCGGACAGATGGGAAGCAGGTGGTGTGGGACTATACTGTGCATCTACCTTGGCTGATTTCCAAATTTCCCAAAACACCAGGGAGGAAGGGGGGGGCAGCTGCCAGCTTAGGGAGTCCCAAAAGTCTAGAAAATATGGAGAACTTGCCCCTCATTATTTGTTGTTTCTCCAGGTAAACCCCTCTCTCCAGGTAATAAAGGGTCAGAGACCCTTGGCTCATGGGGAAAGAGTGCATCTAATTTCTTAAGGTGCTGGGAAAAAACCTCTCGGTAACTGGGTCAGGGCAGCAGTTTTCTGTTCCCGCGGCTCAGTGCGGCTGTTCAAAGGGGTAATGCCCGCTGCAATTTGGGCACACGCCCAGTCTGAGGGCTGGATGAGATTTTCGCCTTATAATCGGTGATACACACATAAAAACATTTTACCCTATATGCCACCTTTATATTAAAAAATGTATCTCTTAAATCTTCTGTGCCCTTTATGTAATAAAATATTCTATTAGTAAAAAAAAAAAATAGTTTAAAAAATTTGGGGTGGTAGGGGAAGTGAAATATTCAAACGGCTTCAGGAAGAAACCCAAATATTCTTCCTTGAAGCCTTTTTATCCACTTCTCCGAGGCTATGGGTCCCACAATTTACACCAAAGGTGGACCCCATAATATTATATATATATATATATATATATATATATTATAAATGTTTTAAAATATGTACACCCCGGGAATTGTGTGATGTACATTTTGGTTGACAATATTAGTGCTGATGGTACATTCTGGTTGCACAATATTAGTGCTGATGGTACATTTTTGGTTGCACAATATTAGTGCTGATGGTACATTCTGGTTTTCACAATATTAGTGCTGATGGTACATTCTGGTTGGCAAAAATATAGTGCTGATGGTACATTCGGTTGCACAATATTGTGCTGATGGGACATTTGGTTGCAAATATTAGTGCTGATTTGGGACATTCTGGTTGCACAATTTTTAGTGTGATGGTACATTTGTTGCACAATAGTGCTGATGGTACATTCTGGTTGCAAATAGTGTGATGTACTTTGGTTGCAAATGTGTTGGTACATTCGGTTGCACAATATTAGTGCTGATGGTACATTCTGGTGCACATATTAGTGCTGATGGTACATTCTGGTTGCACAAAATTAGTGCTGAGGTACATTTGGTTGTTGCACAATATTTGTGTGATGGTACATTTGGTTGCACAATTTTTAGTGCTGATGGTACAATTTGGTTGCACAATATTAGTGCTGATGGTACATTCTGGTTGCACAATATTAGTGCTGATGGTACATTCTGGTTGCACAATAGTGCTGATGGTACATTCTGGTTGCACATATTAGTGCTGATGGTACATTCTGGTTGCACATATTAGTGTGATGGTACATTTGGTTGCACAATATTAGTGCTGAGGGTAATTCTGGTTGCACAATATTAGTGCTGATGGTACATTTGGTTGCAAAAATATTAGTGCTGATGGTACATTCTGGTTGCACAATATTAGTGCTGATGGTACATTCTGGTTGCACAATATTAGTGCTGATGGTACATTCTGGTTGCACAATATTAGTGCTGATGGTACATTCTGGTTGCACAATATTAGTGCTGATGGTACATTCTGGTTGCACAATATTAGTGCTGATGGTACATTCTGGTTGCACAATATTAGTGCTGATGGTACATTCTGGTTGCACAATATTAGTGCTGATGGTACATTCTGGTTGCACAATATTAGTGCTGATGGTACTATTTCTGGTTGCACAATATTAGTGCTGATGGTACATTCTGGTTGCACAACAATATTAGTGCTGATGGTACATTCTGGTTGCACAATATTAGTGCTGATGGTACATTCGGTTGCACAATATTAGTGCTGGATGGTACATTCTGGTTGCACAATATTAGTGCTGATGGTACATTCTGGTTGCACAATATTAGTGCTGATGGTACATTTTGGTTGCACAATATTAGTGCTGATGGTACATTTTGGTTGCACAATATTAGTGCTGATGGTACATTTTGGTTGCACAATATTAGTGCTGATGTACATTTTGGTTGCACAATATTAGTGCTGATGTACATTTTGGTTGCACAATATTAGTGCTGATGTACATTTTGGTTGCACAATAAATCTGGGTCAATCACTGCTTGTATTGTATTATAAAATGTAAACTGACAAGTTACACCAAATAGAAATCAGTAATTATCACTCAAGTAAATACTGATTATCATGAGAATAATGAGTATTTAGCATATATTGTAGAGTAAATATGATTATCATGAGTATAGTGAGTACTGAGCATAGTATATTGTACGAGTACTGATTATATTATTATTAAGCTTAATGAGTACATAATGTGAATACTGAGAATAAATAAAATACAAAAGTAAACACCGAGGAGTACTGAATAGGATTACATGTGGAATTCAGTAATGTAGGAAGCGCTAAACCCTGATGAGTGCTAAAAAGGTTGGACCACCCAGGTCGGTGATACATAACCATGTATCAGCGACCTGGATGACACATATTACTCACCCCCCAGCAGCAACACTTTGGGCTTGATGGTGGCCATGAGTCAGGTGGATGATGAGTGCTGGCCTGGTGAGGGAGAGCAGTGTGAGGGAGCAGTGAGGGAGAGCAGTGTGAGGGAGCAGTGAGGGAGCTTCAACAAGGTGACTGCTGCTGCTTCCTGTCTAGCTGATAACACGCTCCTCCCAACACTCTCCCTCTCACACCTTATATTTTTTTCTTCCTGGTTTTTTCCTGCTGTAACTCCCCACAAAA
>NW_026510564.1:0-14154 GCF_026875155.1 Cherax quadricarinatus | reverse complement strand
AAAAAAGGGTTTCTTAAAAAAGGGACCCGGGTCTTAACAAAAAAGGCCCCTGGTTTAACAAACAAGGAGCTTGGCCTTAACAAACAAGGAGCCTGGTCTTAAACAAGGAGCTGGCCTTAACAAACAAGGAGCTTGGCCTTAACAAACAAGGAGCCTGGTCTTAAACAAGGAGCCTGGCCTTAACAAACAAGGAGCTTGGCCTTAACAAACAAGGAGCCTGTCCATATACAGGAGCTGGTCTTAACAAACAAGGAGCCTGGTCTTAAACAAGTAACCTGGTCTTAGCAAACAAGGAGCTTGGTCTTAAACAAGGAGCCTGGCCTTAACAAACAAGGAGCCTGGTCTTAACAAACAAGGAGCCTGGTCTTAGCAAACAAGGAGCTTGGTTTTAATAAAGGAGCCTGGTCTTAAACAAGGAGCCTAGCCTTAACACACAAGGAGCCTAGCCTTAACACAAGGAGCCTGGCCTTAACAAACAAGGAACCTAGTCTTAACAAACAAGGAGCCTGGCCTTAGCAAACAAGGAGCCTGGTCTTAACAAACAAGGAACCTGGTCTTAAACAAGGAGCCTGGCCTTAACAAAACAAGGAGCCTGGTCTTAAACAAGGAGCCTGGTCTTAACAAACAAGGAGCCTGGTCTTAACAAACAAGGAGCCTGGTCTTAACAAATAAGGAGCCTGGCCTTAACAAACAAGGAGCCTGGTCTTAAACAAGGAGCCTGGTCTTAACAAACAAGGAGCCTGGCCTTAACAAACAAGGAGCTTGGTCTTAACAAACATGGAGCCTGGTCTTCACGTTGAGCTGGTAGACATGACCAACATGAGACAAAGAATGTCAGGTAGACGACACCACAGTGACGAACTATTCAACTATCCAGACGACACCAGAGATACTGACAATACCATATTGATATTTAGTCACTCCAGTGGAAGACCAAGGGGGGAGCTTGACACGACAGAAGAAGATAGGGATAACTTTTGAAATAACAAAGGAAATCAGGGGCATGTATGACACGACACGGGGAAGATATAGGCAGATGTGACACTTCGGGAGACGCAGGATTAAACAAATGCAAAGTATCTACAGTGGCCCATTTCGACGTTTGCTTTTGTTTGTGTCTAGAAGCACATTATTATTATTATTAGTAGTAGTAGTAGTATTTCAAACATTAAATACGTGTGGATCATTGAGTGCACGGTAGCTGTGGAGTCTCGATCCTTCATTCACTGATAGCAGCCAGGTTTTACCCCTGATTACAATCACAGCCCAGTGAGTGACGAGGATTTGAACACAATACCGAGATGGCTTCTTCTGGCTTCCCGCAAAACAACATCGTGGGAGAAAAATAATATTCTCTCTCATGTGTGTTCTTCCATCGCGACCCGCACTGACGCCTCGCAACTCTCCTCCAGCCAAACTTTCTCCTCTGACTGTACAGCAAGCTTTTATTTATTTATTTTTTTTGCTGCTGCTGTGAAAACATTTCACTCTGTGTAGAGCTTGATCAAAGAAACTTGATCTTAAGAGCCATTCTCCAGTTGTCACACGTGGAATCCAATACTCACCATTGTTTTTAATAATGCTAGAAATGCAGGATTGGAATTTGCTCAGCCTAACACAGTAAGAAATCTTCATTTCTAAAGGTGTTGATAAAGATCTTGATTCTAGACAGAGAGAGAGAGAGACGTTATTCAGTACTGTCCTCTTCAAGGGGGGCTCCTTGGCGTGGTGAAGAGGCTCTTGGTCTGAGGAATTAGCCTGTCGGTCTTCTTCCTCAGACCGAACCTAATTACCCCCCATTCTCCCCTCCCCTATCCCATCCCCCCCATCCTCCCTTTTTTCCATCCCCCTCCTCCTCCTCACCCCCCCTTTTTGCCCTTTCTTTTTAGCCTTGTGATTTTCCCACAGGCGCTTTTTTTTTTTTTCCTAGGTGGGGAAAGGACACGGGGTCGTTTCCATTCCGTTGAGGTTTCTTGGCGGGGTGGCGTATTTTTGCCGGAATTGATTGCTGGGGTCCCGATCCTCTCCGGTACCCCGGAGTAGCTTTGGGTGTTTTTTGGGCGACGGGTGATTTTGGGAAAAGCCACCTTTGGGATTCCGGGGGTGGTGGCTAAAGGAGGTATGTTTTGTGGGGATACCCGGCCGCCTCTTTTTTGCCACCGAGGTAGCTCGGCAATGTGAGGTTGCTATCCGGTTTGTGTTTAGGCTGAAGGGTGGGGTAGGCACGGGTTCCATGCTGCATTTTTTCTACAGCGGTGTCGAGTCTCTTGGGCGCGGAGGGAGTTTTCCCGGCCCCCTTTCTTCCCCCGGGGAAAACTATTCCCCCCCGCTCCCCCCTTTTTTTTTTTTTTTTTTTGTTTTTTTTTTCTTTTTTCTTTTTTTTTTTTTCTTAAAAACAAAAAGCAAAGGGTAAACCTAACCGGGGACCCCGCCCTGAACCACTACCCCCGGGCCCCCTTTTGATACCGCACCCCATTTACCCCCCTTGTGTTTTGCCATTTCGGACACCCCTGTGCCCTGTCCCTCTTGTGGTGCTTTTTCCCTCCCCCCGCTTCAGGTCCCGGGGCCTTCGAGGGACTCCTTGTTTGTCTGAACCCCGCTCCCCTTTTGACTATGTTTCCCGGCTTCCCCCTCACGGTAGGGCAATTTTGAATCGCCCACCTTTTCATGCCGGACCAACTCGGTCCTACTTAACGCCAACGTCAACTCCTGATGATGCTCCGTCGTTCCCTTCCCATTCTACTCGGAAACGACCGCCGTCGCACCCCCTCTCCACGCCCGTTTCGGCCCACACAATGGATAAATTCTTTTTTTAAGCCCAACTTTTCTTCTCCCCTCCCTTTTGCCATGTATTCCCAAGCGCCCTGCTCATGTTGGCAGAGATATTTCTTTCAGCTCTCAGGAGCGGTACGCGATGTCATGTCCAGAATGTCCCCAAGCTCATGTTTTTCTCCTTTCGAATATCGATATACCTATCACTTTGAAAAAATTTTTCTCTCAATTCTTGTAGTGGTACTGTTTTCTCCCCCATACCATAGTCCAAAAGAATTTCCCGTCATGTGGCAATGACTTTTTTGAACAGCTGGAACTCAGGATCTCCAATCCTAAAAGTGACCTTATGCCCTTCCTGCCGGGGCGGAGACGTTCCCCTTGAATGTGGCTTTTTTTAACTTTTGACAGCCGGAACCCCCGTCTTGTAATGTCGCGGGAAGGGTTTAAAATTTCGAAAGGTGATCCCTACACCCCCAACAATGTGAATTGCGGGGTTTTTGGTCCCCCAGCGAAATATTGAGACTAGGCCGAATGCCCGTCTGTGGTGCGAAACCATTTAATACTCTTGCAGTAAACCCTCCATTTCCCTTTAAATTGTAATGAAGCCCCTTGTACCCCCGCCGTTGCCAGGTTCTTAATGAAGTAAAATCCGTTGCCTCAAAGAGGAAAAGGGTCCCCCTTATGCTTGGCAGTTATCATCCCCCGCCCCCAAAGGGGACTACCCGTTTTTTTTTATCTCGTGTTTCCAAAATCCCCCACTTTGGGGTCCCCATCTTCTGCAGCCCCCTTGTTGTTCCCCCCCCCAAATAGCCTTACGGCATCTAACCTTTTGCTGCCCTTGGCCCTTGACGTCCCGATACAACTGTCTGTTTCACACCCGCGTCCTTCCTCAAAAGCCCCAGTATCGAAAAGCCTCGTCGACCCTAATACCAATCCCCCTTTTACTCGAAGTCCAAAAAAATCCCTTTGTCAAATTTTTTTCCCCCTTCCCTTCCCCTTTTCCACCCCCACACGTTACCTTTCCAGTCTCTGTACCTAGTTTTTCCCCCTCTCTCTGGTTTATTAAAAGTGTGGAGATTCACCCTCCTCCTGTACTATGCTTCCCCCCCCGTCCCCCCCGTTTCCCCCTCTTCTGTCACTCCCGGGTTTTCCCTCTTCTGCCCCCCCCCACCTTCATCTCCGTCCCTTAACTTTTCCTCCCCTCTTTTGGTACAGTCCTTTTCTGCCCCAACTTTCTACCCCCCTCCTCCTTCTCCAATTGGTTTTCCCATACATCTTTAAATTTCAGAAACACTTAAACCCTTTCAAATATATTGAAAGAGAAAAAACCTTCAAGGACATGATTATTTCGTTCCTTCTTTCCCTCTCTCCATCTTCAAACCCCCATTCTTCGCAACCCGTTCTTGCTATTGAACATTTCCCAAATGCCCCCACACGTTGCTTTTCTAACCCCTCTATCCGTAGGTCCCTTTTACCTACAGATTCCTGATATTTTCTTCATCCCCAATCATGCCTTTTTACAGGGGAATTTCCCGCGGCCTCGGGTAATCGGGGGGTGGCTTCAATGTTGTTTTCCATTTTTCCCCCTTTTGGTGTTGCTTACAAGAACCAAAATTACACTGGCTGTTTTAAAACCTATTCAGGCTATAATTTATTGTATTTTCGGTTTCCTTTTCCGATGGGACCTTTAAAAAAGTGCCTTCTTCTACGCAATGATATTCCGTACTGTCAACTATTTGTCCATACTCGTGCTTCACTGCACCCCGTATCCACTTGAAAAAGTGGTTTACAATATGTTCTTTATATCTTTCCTTTCGAGATTTTCTATCCCAGACTTTGCCTTTCTTGTTTTTCCCTTTCCCCCACCACTTTGTTACTTGGTGATTTAAAGCCCCTTTCCCCTTGGGGGGGGTCTCATTGTGACTACGTGGCATTCGTTGGAGGTTTTTGCCCTCCCCCCTCCTGTTTTTTAAAACGGGTCTCCACCATTTTTTATCCCCGTATCATACTCTCTTTGCATCGATCTTTCAGTTGCTTTTTTCCTCCACAGCACTAGCTTCACGGTCTGTTCTACCAATTCATGACAGCGATCATTTTCCCATCATTCTTACTTCTCCTTCCCCATTCACCCCTTCCGTAGCCCCGCTGGGAAATTTGATCGGGGCAATTGGGATCTTTACTCCCCTCACTGCTTTTTGTAGGTTCCTTCTTCATCCTCCCTTGTGAGCTCCTACACATCTTCTCGACATCAGTTTTTTACCGCGGCTTCTCATTCTATACCCCAAAAACCCCGGCAGGCTTCTCAGAGTGCGTGCCTTGGTGGTCTCCTGCTTGTGCTGTCAGTGTTTTTAAACGTTTTGCATGGGGCAGGTACGGTACAATTGAAAACGCTGGGGAGACTTGTTTATTTTAAGCAGAACGTGCGATCGCTCCCGTGTCATCGTAAGCTAAAAACACTTGTTGGCGAGATATGTTTCCACCCTCACCTCTGTTCTTTTATGGTGCAGTTGGAAAAAAGTGAGGAAATTGAGTGGTAAATACTTCCGACCCGGTCCTGTTTACGGGTCACGGGGGTTGTTAGCAACCCCTCGACTTTTCCATTGAACTTGGCACAATTGGTCCGTATTTCCCCAGGGCTCCATCTATGCCCCCGTTTTTTTCTCAAAATTGCCCGAGGTTAGTACCCCTTTGGCTTTTTTCTTCGGAGAAGAAAGTTAATGGCCCCTTTACACTTCAAGAAAATGGAGGCAAAGCTCTCGCTTGCCCCTCATGGCCCCGCGGGCCCGTGACATTCATATTGTATGTTACAACATTTACATCGGTCAGCCTTGTAGTCCCCTTACACCTCTTTAAACTTATTTGGGCAAGGAGTTCTTCCCCCCCTGTGGAAATCTGCCTTTTTTCCCTTTCCCCAAACCGGGTACTTTCAGGAATTTTTGCCTCCCACTATCGCCCCCCGCTTTACAAAGGCAGTTGCAAAAAATGATGGAGCCTCGAAATCGAGTTTAAAGTGGTATTTTAGAGATCAAAACAGTCTCTCCGTAGTAAAAATGGGTTTTGTAAGGGTCGTTCTACCTAGACCCCTTACTACGCTTGGTAGTATGTTCGTTAAAGCTTTGCGGGAAAAATTTCCCCGTTATTTCCATATTTTTTTACCTTGAGAAGGATATGAACAACTTGGAGGTAAAATTTTGGCCCGGCCCTTTTCCCAGGCCTCCCAGGCAATCTACCTCCTTTCCCTTTAAAAACTTTTTAACTGACAGAATTTCCCTGTTCGAGTCAATATGTTCTTTCCCCCGGGTTCGTCAAGTGAAAATGTCCCCCAGGGATGTGTTTAAAACAACACTTTTTCTCCTTGATAAATGATTGGCCTCTGTTCTTCCACCCAATATTTGGTCATCACTCTATGTTGATGACTTGTATTGCTTGTGCAGGCGCGCTGTCACCCTTATTTCGTTTCCCCTCCCCATGGGTCGACCGTGTTTTCCCACTTGGGCCACCCCCAAAGGGTTTTTAAATTTTCAATACCAAACTCACCAAAATTACTTTCATGCGCTTGTTATCTCCGATCATCCTTGTATCTTTGGCTCCCCTACCCCCCCGTGTTACAGTCAGGTTTTTTTAGGCTTCTCTTTGGGCCCTCGGTTAACCTGGGAAACCCCACATTACCTCTTTAAGGAACTTGTCAAGGGCCGGTAAACCCTTTTTAAAACCCTTGTATCTTTCCCGGGGGGCTGATCGTCGAACTCGCTTTGCCACTTAGCCCTGTTTTTCGAAAAACGTTATGGTGACCAGATTTATTCCGCGGCCCCTCCCGCTCTCTCTTAGCCTTTTCTTATCCATCACCAGGCTTACGTTTGGCCTTGGTGCTTTTTTCTCTTCCCTGTTGAGAGCCCCTTACAGAAGCAAATGTTCCATCCTTGTTGATCGCCGTGATGCCATTGCCTTGTTACTATGTCGTCTCCGTTACACAAACCTTCCATTTATAGAATGGTCACGATTTATAGACATTCTTTATTGTTCGCCCCCCCTTTTGCTCCCTCCCTTTCTCTTGCCACTTTCCTCTTGTCTTCCCTTTGTTCCCCTTTTATGTTCATGTAGATCTCACTTTTCCCCCCCCCTGGGGAAATTCCGCTGTTCGGGGGCTGTTCTTTCTCCTCCTTGCTCGAAAGCTCAATGCCCCGGTGGCTTCCCGCTCTCTTTTTTTTGTCACTTCCCCTCATTCTATGCCACCCCGGTCACAGAGGGCTCTAAGTCTTAGACGGCGTCGGATTGCAGCAGTGTTTTCCGGCAGGTTTTCGAGGGGATTTTCTATTTCAGCTAGCATTTTATGTGAATGTATGCCATTCTTTCAGCACTTATTGTAGCATTAGCCTGTGTCATCATTTGTGTAGTCTCGACTCCTTAGTGCCTTTCGGTATACGAAAAATTTATACTCTCATCCCCTAGTTTCCGTATCCCAATTTTGGTACGCCGTATTCTACCCCAAAAATAAAGAATTGTTTTTTTTGGGTCCCCGGTTGTCCGGTCAGGGCAATGAACAGGCAGACACTGCTGCGCGGTCAGCAGTATTGACTACAATTTCCTATCGAGGTGTTCCATTTCTGGCTATTTTGCTGCAAAGCTATCCACCCTTGCACCCCCTTGGGAAAAACGTTTGGGCAACTCTGTCGGGGAACAAATTCTTCTTTAAAACCCGGGATAGGTTACTGGGGCCCTCTTCTTGTATCAGTTTCCGAGGGTTTGGGGGACCACTTCTCCCGCCTTCGCATTGGCCACACTGTCTTACTATGGGATCTCTGGAGAGGCCCTGTTCCTCTCTGTGGCATGTCAAGTTCCGTATCGATTAGCCACATTTTGTTAGCTGCCCCCTCTATCAACGAGCACGAGAAATTCCTCCAACGTCGTCTTGTTTCCTACTCTCTTTTACCTTCCCCTTTTTGTGTGGACCCTCCCTTTTAAACCTGACTCTTTTGACTTCTTGACAACGATGATTTACCCACAACTCTGATGATACTTTTGCATCCCCCCAGCCCCTTTTTGGTTTTAGTCTCTTGCTGCCCTTTACCCTTTCACCATCCACTGCCCCGCTGTTATCCGTAACCTGTTGCTCATCCATCTCCCTTTTGCCACCTGATGCCCTCGCTTCCTTCCTGCCCTGCAGCGCTGTATAGTCCTTGTGGCTTAGCGCTTCTTTTTGATTATAATAATAATAATAATATTCAGTTACTGTCAACAATCTCCATTGCATCCACTCTCATTCTGTTGTTAGTTTTGATGAATAAGACACATTTGCAACATTTGGGTATCTTTACTGCAGAAATGTTTTGCCTGTGCAGCAGGCGTATTCAGTCGCATACAGGTGAATATAACATCGGAAACAGAAGAAGTAACTGACGTGATCAGTCCCCCACCCTCCCACCCAGAGTGAAGTGATGATACTGCAGAAGTTACCCAACATGCTGCAGAAGTTACCCAACATGCTGCAGAAGTTACCAACATGCTGCAGAAGTTACCCAACATGCTGCAGAAGTTACCAACATGCTGCAGAAGTTACCCAACATACTGCAGAAGTTACCCAACATGCTTCAGAAGTTACCAACATGCTGCAGAAGTTACCCAACATGCTGCAGAAGCTACTCAACATGCTGCAGAAGTTACCCAACATGCTGCAGAAGTTACCCAACATGCTGCAGAAGTTACCAACATGCTGCAGAAGTTACCAACATGCTGCAGAAGTTACCCAACATGCTGCAGAAGCTACTCAACATGCTGCAGAAGCTACTCAACATGCTGCAGAAGTTACCCAACATGCTGCAGAAGTTACCCAACATGCTGCATAAGTTACTCAACATGCTGCAGAAGTTACCCAACATGCTGCAGAAGTTACCCAACATGCTGCAGAAGTTACCAACATGCTGCAGAAGTTACCAACTGCTGCAGAAGTTACCCAACATGCTGCAGAAGTTACCCAACATGCTGCAGAAGTTACCCAACATTGCTGCAGAAGTTACCCAACATGCTGCAGAAGTTACCAACATGCTGCAGAGAAGTTACCCAACATGCTGCAGAAGTTACCCAACATGCTGCAGAAGTTACCAACATGCTGCAGAAGTTACCCAACATGCTGCAGAAGTTACCCAACATGCTGCAGAAGTTACCCAACATGCTGCAGAAGTTAACCAACATGCTGCAGAAGTTACCCAACATGCTGCAGAAGTTACCCAACATGCTGCAGAAGTTACCCAACATGCTGCAGAAGTTACCAACATGCTGCAGAAGTTACCCAACATGCTGCAGAAGTTACCCAAACATGCTGCAGAAGTTACCCAACATGCTGCAGAAGTTACCCAACATGCTGCAGAAGTTACCCAACATGCTGCAGAAGTTACCCAACATGCTGCAGAAGTTACCAACATGCTGCAGAAGTTCCCAACATGCTGCAGAAGTTACCCAACATGCTGCAGAAGTTACCAACATGCTGCAGAAGTTACCCAAAATGCTGCAGAAGTTACCCAACATGCTGCAGAAGTTACCCAACATGCTGCAGAAGTTACCCAACATGCTGCAGAAGTTACCCAACATGCTGCAGAAGTTACCCAACATGCTGCAGAAGTTAACCAACATGCTGCAGAAGTTACCCAACATGCTGCAGAAGTTACCCAACATGCTGCAGAAGTTACAACATGCTGCAGAAGTTACCCAACATGCTGCAGAAGTTACCCAACATGCTGCAGAAGTTACCAACATGCTGCAGAAGTTACCCAAAATGCTGCAGAAGTTACCCAACATGCTGCAGAAGTTACCCAACATGTATTGTTGAAAAGTGTATAAAATACCAACAAATCGAAGATTAAAACGCGTATGCAACAGTTGGGTATCTTTATTGATGTTGTTAGGTAAGACACATATGCAACAGTTAGGTATCTTTATTTTGAAACGTTTCGCCTACACAGTAGGCTTCTTCAGTCGAGTACAGAAAAGTTGATAGAAGCAGAAGATGAAATGTTTCACCTACACAGCAGACTTCTTCAGTCAAATATAAAAGGAGCAGTAGAAATGAAATAGAGATGATGTAATCAGTCCACCAACCTTGGAGAAAAAGTATTTAAGGAGATCAGTCCCTTAGCCTGGAGAAGAGTAGATGAATGGTTCAGATACCCAAGAGTTGCACATGTGTCTAATTTATCAGCCTGGAGAAGAGTTCAGGTTCATGGTCTGGAACGATATCACTCCAGACCATGAACCATGAAAGGTTCTATCATGGTTCTTTCAGCTAGGACGTAAATTGATTCTTTTCTCATACAGAAGAATCGACTCTAACCAATTTTATAAAACGCTGACTGGCTTTGGAAATTGGCATTTTTTTGCAGACGTGACAAGCCATATGAATCAATTGAATCTGAAGTTGAAAGGTGAAACAAATTTGATTTGTGATCTATTCACAGATTCAGGGCAAAATCGATGCTATCTGAATGACAGGTGAATATTTCTAACTTGGTTTATTTGCCATGTTGTGAAAAATTTCACGAAGAAAGTGAAGCAGAATTTCCCTTTTCATTTGCAACAGAGATAATTAATGACTTGCAAAAACAATTTCGGAAACGATTTTCTGATCTTGATGGAAAAACAGGTGAAATAAGGATGTTTCAAAAAACAATTGATTGCAGTGGTGAAGCATTCCCAAGTCAGTTTACAATGGAAATTGATTTCCAGTGAGATGACATGATGAAAGAAAAGTAACAAGGAAATCTGGTCCAATTTTATAAATCTTTACAGCCTGAACCCCTCAAGGAAGGTTCCTTGATGTTGGTGAGGGGCTCTTGATTTAGGGAATTGGATCTGTGCTCCAGTTCCCCAAATTAAGCCTGAATGCCTTCCACATCCCCCCCCAGGCGCTGTATAATCCTCCGGGTTTAGCGCTTCCCCCTTGATTGTAATAATAATAATTTACAGCCTGAACAATTTCCAAATTTGAAACAATTTGCTTGTGGATTCATTTCTGTTTTTGGTACAATGTACCTTTGTGAACAAACATTTTTAAAAATGAAATATATCAAGTCCAAATATCGCATAAATTTATCTGATAAGCATGTTAAGTCCATTCTAATAATTGGTCTCTCAAGCTTAAAACCTCACTTCAGCAATATTTTGAAATTAAAACGAAAATACAGTTCCATCATTCCCATTAATCTTGTGCCATCTTTTCTCATCTGCAGTTCAGTAATTGATTATACTGTCAGAACATTGGCTTTTGTTAGACATTTATATTCATTATAGCAGCGCTGTATAGCCCTTGTGGCTTAGCGCTTCTTTTTTTATTATAATAATAATATACTCATTATATATCATTTCTCAGTGTAAACACGGTATTGTTTCTTCGTAATTGCCACATTTCTCTTTTGTTTTGAATTATATCATGATTACAAAAAGGATCCAAATAAAAACTTATTTGTATTTATTTAAAAGGCTGATTTTTTCTGCTGTTTTATATGCTCGTTTCTAAGTTATCTTTGTATTAGGGCTGAAGACACCTTGAGTTGTACATAAGTATCTTTTTCCACAAGATTATCAGTACATAGGATGCTTTCAGCAACTCTTTTGTTAGCAACTGCTGAGCCTAGCGTAGCTGGGCTCATCTGTGAGCCCAGCTCATCTGTGAGCCCAGCTCATCTGTGAGCCCAGCTCATCTGTGGCTCCATCTCCAAGCTAGAACACCTCATATTCCTCTGTACAAGTCTCTGACCAACTGCTTCTGCTCTAGGCTAGGAGACTGATCACCTTGCACCCAGGATGTTGGACTGAGTACATCAAACTACCTCTTCACTTCATCTTTCACTAAGACTGATGTCTCTGTATTCGACTGATGAACCCTGTAGCGCAGGCGAAACGTTTCGTTAGAAAAAGGAGATTCGCAATGTTACGCATGTGTCTTATCAACTTGAATATCTTGTATACCATTTATAATATATTTAATCAACATGCTCCGGCCAGCCAGCCAGTCATTAGTCACTGCCACACTTTGATCAATGACGCTGGCGGCGTCAACAACATAATTGGTCTATAATGCAGGGCAGGAGCAGTTTAGGGAGTTGCCTCTCTCTAAAGGGCATTTGACAGAGTTTCTACAAACGGATAATCGCTCCGTGTGTGGGACTGATCCCCCATTTACTGCCCACTGCGTGACGTAGAAGGTAAATGACTGTCAACCGATAATATGGATTACAGGATACAAGTGATTTAAAAGGTTGAGCAAGAACGTAAGTGGGTGGGAGTCGGACCTGCCTAGCATGGGTCAGTTGGCCTGCTGCAGTGTTCCTATTTTCTAATGTTCCTATCCTCTCTGGTGAGGGGCTCTTGATCAAGGGAATTGGATCTGTGCTCAAATTCCCTGAACTGAGCCCGGATACCTTCCATTCCCCCCCCACACACTTACAGGCGCTGTATAATTCCTTCGGGTCTAGCGCTCCCACATGATCATAAATAATATGAGGTTTTCGTTTGTTCTTCACCAGTGACATGTTTTCACAGTTATTTATCGTGTTCTCTCATTCTCCTCTGTCACTGCAAGTGACCAAAGTCACTTGCAGTGACCAAGATCTAACTTAGTGTGTGAACTTTTAGTGAAAACGTTTTAGTCCTTAGATCATCATCGGGATCTAAGGACAGAAACGTTTCCAGTATAGATGTCTTAAGTGAATGTATCTCTGTTCGTGTCTTCAGATCACAATTTTCCTCGGTACAGAGACACAGTATAGAGAACAAGTTTTTAGTGGGACGAAGGTTCCCTGAGCTAAAAGTTGTCCCAATAAATTCTTGTCTTGGGTAGCTTTAAACATGGGTTGGATAGGTGCATGAATAGGTGTGCGTGATTGGGTGTGATTTAGACCCACCAGGTATAGGCCAGAAGGCTCGCTACATTCATCTCCCATTCTTATCTTCCTGTGTTATTAAATGAAGACCGAAATGTTGCAGCGCTCTCTTCATTCCTTCTGGAGTTCTCCTATCCCATTGATTAACTGGTAAATAAAACATGCGCAGCTGCTACTACGGTACTGAGTAGCGTTCATTGCGCTACCTGCGTTGTATTACCTTCCACCTTTTCCGAAACATGACAGGTGGAATGCAACTCCGGATATAGTAAGTTCAGGCAGATTTTTATTCTGTCAACGTTTCGCTCAGCAGTGAGCATATATATTAAGCCCTGTTAAAACATATATGTTCTTTTACCAGACTTGGAGGCAGCACTGACCATGCAACCACTGAGAGCCAGTACTGAAGCCAATGTACAACGTTGTGTTGCTTCTTGGTAGAAGGCTGGTTGGTTGGCTGGCTCGCTGGTTAATTGGTTGGTTGGCTAATCAGGTTTAAAGCTGTTAAGTAAAAGGACACAAGTGCAACTAATGTGACATTTTATTGTGGCAACGTTTCGCTCTCCAGGAGCTTCATCAAGCCATTACAAACAATGGTAGATGAATGGTTCAGAGAACCGACATGTTGTTGAATTAGACACATGTGCAACTCTTGGGTATCTTTATTGAGGAAACGTTTCGCCACACAGTGGCTTCATCAGTCCATACAAAGGAGAAACTTGAAGAACAGGAGGAGAATGAGGTAATCAGTCCCTCAGCCTTGAGTCGATGTAGTCAGTCCATCAATCTTACATAGAATACGGCATATGAGCAGAGAAGCAGCTTCATCTACCATCCTGTCAGAAAAGTAGTGTGGGAAACAAGCAGGTTGCAAAAACTGGGTTGGAAACAGTAAATGTATAAAAGGGCATTCAGCATGAAGTTATAAATAAAGACAATAGATTTAGGTCAGCAAACAAAGGGGGGCAGCAGAGGGCAGCAAGGGACTAGCTCCCTTAAGGTTTACTATATAATAGCAGGAGTGTAAGAAATAAGATAGATGAGCTTTAAAATTAATTGCAAGTGCAGGAAACATAGATATTATTGCTATAACAGAGACCTGGTCAATCTGAAAGATAGAGAGATGTCCTCTGAATGTCACATACAAGGTCTAAAATTATTCCACATGACAGGGTCAACAGGAAAGGTGGTGGAGTAGCGATGTATGTCAGAGACAATTTAAATTGTTCTGTTAGACAAGATATTAAATTAGAAGCGTCAGCCACTGAATCTGTTTGGTTACAGCTTCTCGAGGGCCGAGAAAACTAATTTTGTGGGTTTTGATTACAGGGCCCCAAATCTTGATAGGGAGTGCGTAAACTTCTATGGGACGAAATTCGTAAGGCATACATACGAAAATGTTGTTTCATAATTTTAAACCAGGCGGAAATTTACGGTTTAAGCGGGGCCTTGATTAATAATTTTTTTTAAAAATTTTTCAGGCCGGGGAAAAAACCCCCATTTTTTGGTG
>NW_026510563.1:0-13229 GCF_026875155.1 Cherax quadricarinatus | reverse complement strand
AAAAAAATAAATAAATAAAAAAAACTTGGTAGGGTTCGAACCCACAGTCAGTCTATCATTATTTTTATTATCAAAAAAAAATGAAACCACAGGGCTACACCCTTTCAGTCAGTCACAAAAAAAAAAAAAAAAAAAAAAAAAAAAAAAAAAAAAAAAATTGAGTGGGGTTCAAATTTCCACAGTCGTCTATCATTATTTTATAATAAAAAAAAAATGCTAACCCCAAAAGGGCTTTCAGACTACAGTCAAAAAAAAAAAAAAAAAAAAAAAAAAATTAAAAAAAAAAAAAAAAAAAAAAATGAGTAGCGTTCGAACCCCGGGTTCATATCTCATTATATTATAATCAAAAAAAAATGCTAAGCCACAAGGGCCCCTTTACGCACTACAGTCACAAAAAAAAAAAAAAAAAAAAAAAACAAAAAAAAAAAAAAAAAAAAAAAAATCGGGGGGGTTCGAACCCCAGTCAGTCATATCTTATTTTAAAATCAAAAAAAAATGTAAGCCACAGGGTTTTTAAGCACTACGTCACAAAAAAAAAAAAAAAAAAAAAAAAAAAAAAATTAAAAATAAAAAAAAAAACTTGAGTGGGGTTCAAACCACAGTCAGTCTTTATTATTATTATTATCGAAAGAACGCTAATCACGGGCTATACGCACTACAGTCATAAAAAAAGAAAAAAAAATAAAAGACAAACACAAATACATACATAAACACATACAAACATACACATACACACACACACATACACACATACACACATATAGACACATACACACACATAGACACACATATACACACATATACAGACACACAGACACACACACACACACATACACACACACACACACACACACACACACAAACACACACACACACACACAGAGAACTTCTTGGAGTTCTCTTTATTTGATCATTCAGAGTTTAATCATCTTTTGTGGAGGTGTTGAAGGCGTCTCAGTGTCCAGTGGACGCTTACGAGTCTTCTTGTTTGCAACTAGTAGATGAGCTTTGACGTCTGCCAACAATACGCTCTCTTGTGGATCATTGCAGGAAGTATCTATGTCATTATTGAATTCAGTCAACATTGACTTGACTATGTTGATTGCTGTTATATCTGGGTTATATTTCATTCTGATGGTGAACCAACGGATGATGTCATCAGGGTCCGTGAGCTTGGAACTGACAACTATGTCCATGAATGCTATTGCATGGTACACGCAGGTCCCAGCATACTGCCGTACCTCACCAACACTTAGGAGTCTTCTGAAGCAGGGGAGCTGGTTGTAGTAGTCATTTACTATTTTGTTGGCGAACACAGGATTGCCGCCATTGTAGTAGATTAGGGTCCCATCTAGGCAGAAGTACAGAGAGACAACGTGAGGGGTTTCCTTTGTCACTACAAAGCGAGCATGACCCTTGGGGAGAACATGTCCACCAAGTAGATAATCGCCAGAGACAACTCAGCATCTTTTTCCAAATGCACGAGCAGTATTCTTAAGAATGGCGACCATGTGAGACCTTCGCAATGGTTGCATGACCTCAAGGAGAGGGTGATAATCACCAAGCACTTGGATATCCATTGTCTTAAACTCACTCAACACAAACTTGGGCACTGGCGGGGCTCGAACCCGGGACGCTGGAGTCTCACCACTCTCAGAGCGGTATGCTAACATAGGCTATGGGGATACAAGCAAAAATAATCCAAAAAAATCTATTTATACACCACAAGAATGGGTAGGTACTTTTACAGGAATAGCGATAATGCTCTGCTATATAGTGAGAGTGTATTTTCATTTAGTGATAGTTGGTGTTATATAGTGTAGATAGTGCTGTGTTATGTTAGTGAAGATAGTGCTGTGTTATTTAATTGTAGATAATGCTCTGCTATGTGGGAGGTGGGGGGGGGTGGGGGGTGGGTGGGCGTAGGTGGACGGTATGAGGGGGGATGTGGGGGGGAGGTGGAGGGAAGTGGGGGGAGGTGGGAAGGTTGGGGAAGGTAGGGGCAGGTGGGGGAGATGGGGGAGGTGGGTGGAGGTGGCGGGGCAGGTTGTGGGCAGTTGGGCGTGCACGTGGGGGGTGGGTGGGGGGGGAGGTGGGGGTGGGTGGTGGGAGGAGGAGGGTGGGTTGGGGAGGTGGGGAGGTGGGTGGAGGTGGGATCGGGTGGGGGGACGAGGGGAGATGGGAAGACAGATAGGTCGGAGGTGTAGGGGTGGGTGGGTTGAAGAAGGGGGGAGGTGGTTTGAACCAAAAGTCAGTTCATTTATTATTATTATAATCAAAAAGGAATACTAAGCCACAAGGGCTATTACAGCACTTCAGTCAGCACTCAAAAAAAAAAAAAATAAAATAAAAAAAAAAAATAAAATAAAAAAAACTTGGTAGGGTTCCAACCCACAGTCAGTCATATCATTATTATTATTATAATCAAAAAGAGCTGCTAAGCCACAAGGGCTATAGAGGCAAACTTCAGTCATGAACAAAAAAAAAAAAAAAATAAAAAAAAAATAAAAAAAAAAATTAAAAAAAAAAAATAAATAACTAAAAAAAAAACTTGGTAGGGTTCGAACCCACAGTCAGTCATATCATTATTATTATTATCATAAAGAAATGCTAAGCCACAAGGGCTATACAGCATTACAGTCACAAAAAAAAAAAAAAAAAAAAAAAAATTAAAAAAAAAAAAAAAAATTGAGTGGGGTTTCGAATCCACAGTCCAGGTCATATCATATTATTAAATCAAAAAGAAACGCTAAGCACAAGGGCTATACAGCACCTACAGTCACAAAAAAAAAAAAAATAAATATATAAAAAAAAAAAAAAACTTGAAGTGGGGTTCGAACCCAACAGTCATCATATTATTATTATTTATTTATCAGAAAGAAACGCTAATCCACAAGGGTATACAGCACTACGTCATAAAAAAAGAAAAAAAATACAAACACAAACACATACATAAACACCATACAAACATTTACACATACACAAACACACATACACACATACACACATATAGACACATACAACACACAATAGACACACATTACAAACATATACACAATCAGACACTTAGGACACACACACACACACATACACACAACATGCACACACACACCACAACACACACACACACACAACACACACACACAGAACTTCTTGGTGTTCTCTTTATTTGATCATTAGAGTCTTAATCATCTTTTTGTGGAGGTGTTGAAGGCGTCTCAGTGTCAGTGGACGCTTACGAGTTCTTCTTGTTAGCAAACTAGTAGATGAGCTTTAACGTCTGCCAACAAATCGCTCTCTTGAGGATCATTGCCAGAGGAGGAAGTAACTATGTCATTATTGAATTCAGTAACATAGACTTCTTGACTAATTGATTGCTGTTATATCTGGGGTTATATTTCATTCTGACGATGAACCAGCGGATGATGTAATCAGGGTCCGTGAGCTTTGAACTGACAAACTATGTCCATGAATGCTATGCATGGTACACGGCAGGTCCCAGCATACTGCCCGTACCTCACCAACACTTATGAGTCTTCTGGAAGCAGGGGGTGCTGAGTTGTAGTAGTCATTTACTATTTTGTTGGCGAACACAGGATTGCCGCCATCTTTGTAGTGACTAGGGTCCCATCTAGGCAGAAGTACAGAGATACAACGATGAGGGGTTTCCTTTGTCACTACAAAGCGACATGACCCTTGGTTTGAACATGTCACCAAGTAGATAATCGCCAGATGACAACTCTGCATCTTTTTCCAAATGACACGAGGAGTATCTTAAGAATGCCGACCATATGGACCTTTCGCACTGGTTGGCATGACCTCCAGGAGTGGGTGATAATCACCAAGCACTTGGTATTATCCATTGGTCCTTAAACTCACTCAACACCAAACTTGGGCATGGCGGGGCTCGAAACCCGGGAACGCTGGAAGTCTCACCACTCTCGAAGCGGTATGCTAACCAATAGGCTACGGGATACAAGCAAAAATAATCAAAAAAAATCTATTTATACATCACAGATGGTAGGTACTTTACAGGAATAGTGATAATGCTGTGTTATATAGTGAGAGTGTATCATTTAGTGTTAGTTGTGTTATATAGTGAAGATATGCGTGTTATGTAGTGAAGATAGTGCTGTGTGATTATATTCAAGTAGTGCTGTGCTATGTGGAGGTGGGGGGAGGTGGGGGGTGGGTGGGCGTGGTGGAATGGACGAGGGGGGATGTGGGGGAGGTGGAGGAAGTGGGGGGGGAGGTGTGGGAAAGGTTGGCGGAAGGTGGGGGCAGAGGGGGAGGAGATGGGGCATTGGGGTGGGCGGTTTGCGGGCAAGTGCGGGCAGTGGTGCCGTGGGGTGGGTGGGGGAGGAGGGGTGGGTGGTGGCGAGGGAATGGGTGGGTTGGGGAAGGTGGGGGAGGTGGGCGTGGAGGTGGGTTTGAACCCAATGACAGTTCATTTATTTATTATAATAAAATAGAACACCTAAGCCCCACAAGGGCTATACAACACTTCAGTCCACAAAAAAAAAAAAAAATAAATAAATAAAAAAAAAAAAAAAATGAGTAGGGTTTCGAAACCACAGTCAGTCTATATTATTATATTATAATCAAAAAGAAATGCTAGCACAAGGGCTATACAGCACTTCAGTCAGTCAAAAAAAAAAAAAATAAAAAAATAAAAAATAAAAAAAAAATTGAGTGGGGTTCGAACCCACAGTCAGTCATATCATTATTATTATAATCAAAAAGAAACGCTAAGCCACAAGGGCTATACAACACTTCAGTCAGTCAAAAAGAAAAAAAAAAAAAAAAAAAAAAAAAAAAAAAAATTGAGTGGGGTTCGAACCCACAGTCAGTCATTTCATTATTATTATAATCAAAAGAACGGCTATGCCACAAGGGCTATACAACACTTCAGTCAGTCACAAAAAAAATAAAAAAAAAAAAAATTGAGTGGGGTTCAAACCCACAGTCAGTCATATCATTATTATTATAATCAAAAAGAAACGCTAAGCCACAAGGGCTATACAACACTTCAGTCAGTCACAAAAAAAAAAAAAAAAAAAAAAAAAAAAAAAAAAAAAAAAAAAAATGGGTGGGGTTCGAACCCACAGTCAGTCATATCATTATTATTATAATCAAAAACAAACGCTAAGCCACAAGGGCTATACAACACTTCAGTCAGTCACAAAAAAAAAAAAAAAAAAAAAAAAAAAAAAAAAAAAAAAAAAAAAAAAAAAAAAAAAAAAAAAAAATGAGTAGGGTTCGGAACGCACAGTCAGTCATATCATTATTATTATTATAATCAAAAAAAAGAGATGCTATGCAACATGGGGCTATACAGATTCAGTTCAGTCCCTCAAAAAAAAAAAAAATAAAAAAAATAATAAAAAAAAAAAAAAATTGAGTGGAGTTCGAACCCACAGTCAGACATATCATTATTATTATAATCAAAAAGAAACGCTAAGCCACAAGGGCTATACAGCACTACAGTCACAAAAAAAAAAAACAAAAAAACAAAAAAAAAAATTAAAAACAAAACAAAAAAAAAATCAGTGGGGTTCGAACCCACAGTCAGTCATATCATTATTATTATAATCAAAAAGAAATGCTAAGCCACAAGGGCTATACAGCACTACAGTGTTATGCAGGGTTCTGCATGACATCGTATGTACATATTAGTGGGGAAGTGTGCCAAAATAATATGAATATTGAAGTTGTAAGGAATAATTTTATAATTCATAATGTGCTTTTGGAGGTACTGTAAAGTACTCTAATTATAATTATACAGAATGGAGTTAGTGATTTATTTTCCAAGGATGTTTGGGTACGCAGAGTAAGCGTGGGGGAGGAGGTCACGTGACGTAAGGATGGCGGTAGAAGCTGTCGTCGGAGATGCTGTGTATTTTAAGTAAGTTTGCAATAATACACTCATTTTGTTTATCCATTCAAGCCATAGGCTTTCATATGGCTTACCTGTCTGTTAACCCAGGGCTTGACAGGGTCAGGGTTGCCTGTGGGGGCGTTGAGTGTGAAGTAGAAATGAGTTTGTGGTGTCATGACGGCCCTGACGCTGACGAAGCCTAGTTGTTAATTGGTGGCCTGAACCTCCAGCCAGCGTGTTGTACCTTTCATTTGGGCGTGTGAATTAAGGTTTTTATGTTTATGGTGATTAAATAGATATATTTTCCTAATGGATTTTTACCTAACCCTCTGTTCACCAACCATGGAGTAATACATCTGGTTTAGCGCTTTCTGTTTTGACTGGGATAGCCCTGGGTGCCTGTTTATGCTTGAGATGTGTGTAACTTTTACCTTTGCCTTAGACAAAGTCTCAAGCCCCAGCCATCCACATTTCTGCGTAACAGGGGGGCCTGTAAATGGAGAGGTGAGAAAGAGGGGGGAATTATCAAATTTTTGTGGTAATTCATGTTTGCAACCTGGAAAGTCAAATAATCATTCTTTACTGGGCTGGTCAGGAGGAAGCATTCACTATAACACTCACACGAAAATAATTAATTTACCTTTGTTTGAATATTGTAGTTTTTAGGGTGTTATTTATTAATTAACCCCTGTGAATTATAATTTACTTTTGTGTGCAACATTGCTAGTTTTTAGGGTGTTATTATTAATTAATACCCTGTGAAATAATTTTACTTTTGTGTGCAACATTGCAGTTTTTAGGGTGTTATTATTAATTAATTACCTGTGAATAATTTATTTTGTGTGCACTTGCTAAGTTTTTAGGGGTGTTATAATTAATAATACCCTGTGAATAATTTACTTTTGTGTGGCAACATTGCTCGTTTTTAGGGTGTTATTATTAATTAATACCCTGGTGAATAATATACTTTCTGTATATTGATTGCTGTTTAGGGGTGTTATTATTAATTAATACTCTATAAAAAACATTTAGCTTTCTGTGCCATTATGTTGATTTTTAGGTGTTATTAATACTTGGATATTTTGTGCATGATTTACCCTTGCAGGTACAATCTTGCTGATTTTTAGGGGGATATGGCTTACCTAAATTTCTGGAAATAATTTACCTTTGCAGGTGCAGTAGCTCTTCTTTTTTTTTCTTGCAGGATTTTCTTTTTGTGTGCAATCTGTTTAATTTGAGGGAGTCCACATGACAACTCCTTGTGGATAGACTACTTCCAGTATATTTAACCTTGCTGTGTGCTTTAATTATTTTTATCAGTAAGTTCTGTGGCTCTGGTAGTAAGTTTTGGTGCTATTATTTCTCCAAAATGGGCTGACATGGTGAAAATTTGAGGGATGGAATGCATTTGGAAGGTGACATTGCACCACATCCCCCATGATGGGTCCTGGATTAAGGAAGTAGTAATTTTACAAATGAAATTAACCCTTGTTGAGAAGAAAAAAGGAACGGTTAAGGATTGAGCGCACAAAGATCCAGGAAAGTGAGCCTTAGAAAAGCTTAGGGCTAAAGAAGAGCTAAAGAGAGGCAGGAATCTTGCTTCTCACCCAGCCCGACACAAGAGTCGATGTTTTTCATTTGGATAAAGCATAAAAAATTCAGTGCCCAAGTCCTAGAGAAAAGAAAGACTCAGACCAGTTTTTCTGTTATTTGAAAGTACGGCAAATCCCAAGTTTGGCCCGGAAAGGAATGGGCGGACATTAGCAAGAACCCAATTAGTTGGTTAAAGGGTTACAGGCTATTAGTTCTTTTAGAAGGATCTGCCTTTTTCTGATTATCATAGCTAAAAGAGGTAGTTTCTTTACTGGCTTATCAAATTTGCCGGAAAGGTTACAGGCCGAGATTCAGAGGACTAAAGTTTCAGTCAGGGCACAGTCTTTGGTGGAATAGGTAAGGAGAAGATGTACTTCTAAATAGGTGGTGTCGCTAAGGGGGTGGTAGGCATTATGAAGGTGTAATTACTTAATTTTTGTTAGAGGATCTTTTGAGAAATGTTCCTCCTGCCTTAAGGCATATCTTGAGGAGAAGGATCTTGATGATTTTAATAATGCTCTATAGAGCTGGGTGACAGATTTTTAGCTAACCAAAAAATTTGGGTAGCAGTTACCACACCCACATACTAATAATGGTAGTTTTCTCAACCCAACCAATAGGAATAAGAAATATTTCATGAAGTTTAAGCACCCATGTTTATTCAGCCCTAATAACCACAAGGGTTTTAATAAACCCTAATTTTCCTAGTACCCACTCGAGGAGGTTGGTTTTAGTCAGCTGTCACAGGTCTAGGACTACAAGGAACGGTGGGACGAGCCCAGTTCCCAGAAACCAAGGGATCCAACACCTAGGTCAGATGGGCAGGGGGCTTTAAACTTATCACTGTTACATATTGCCAATAAAACAGGGCCACCTGCAGCCATATTGTCGAAAGAGGCTTAGGGACCAGGACTGGACAGATGCTTCTCCCAAGTAAATACACCGATTACACATGATGTGGCTTGCATTGCACAGTTTTGCCCCCAAGGTATCAAAGAAGACCAGCTGTCTTAGACCCTCGGATGAAGGGTATATTCAAGTAAGTCTACTGTGGCCTTACACAAAATGAAGTAGGTTACGAGTTGTTATGTCTTTGAGGGACCTTGTAGAACATTACACCTTGCTTGCGGGGTGTATTGCCAGTGTCGGATGACACCTACAACCCGGATTGGACATTTTTCTTTAAAGGGATAAACTGGAGTCCCTGTCAGGACTCCAGTGCACAGGTTATGGATCGAGTCTGAGTTACCAGTCTGGGTACCTACCGGTAGGATGCAGAAGATGTACCTTTTGCAGGGAGTTGACCTTCTAGTAGGCAACAAATCGTTGTAGGGACTCTCAAAAGTGAGAATGTTTTGGTTTGCAGACCCTGCTTATACAAGGTGGTAATGACCAATTGGGCAAGGGTACCTGGAAAAATTTTTCAATGTGCTTTCGGACCTATACAGGGGAACCAAAGGAAGGAGCTATTGTGGCCTCACTGTGACCCTTTTGCACTGTGGTGATGGTTTGGGATGGGGAGCCTTGTTCATTGAGTCGACCTGCAGGAGACTTGAGCAGTGATGAACCGGCTCAACCGGAACTCGGTTGGAGAAGTGGTCTTGGTGCTGTGTGGGAAAAAATCCCCTGACTCTGCAGCAGCTGAGTGAGGCCCGGGAAGGTGTGACTCCGGGAGCGCTATTCATTTATCAGTTGTCGCGGAGGGATGTGGTTCCCAAATTTACCAAGTGTTTATTTGGCAGAGTTGTTCAAATGAGGCAAGGGACTCCTTTTAAGAGGGACCTGTGCTTACGTGGACGCGGCAGAACTATTAAAGTGTCTTTGTCACTATTTTTTAAGATTCTGAAGGAAAATTGGCATTTTCAGTGTTAACGACGGGAGAGCTAATAATCAGTGGTTATTAATAAATTTCCTTTTCTAACAGGTTACCAGAGTTCTGTACCCTTTCTGAATATTTTTGTATGTGGTTTTGAGATTCTGGTTGAAACATTTTTGTCTCTTGGCTTTGCCACAAATCACCCAGAAGTCATATTTTATGAAATGTCATGTAGTTTTGAGAGCCTGACTTGAGGATTAAATTTACAAATGTATATCATCCTAGAGTCAAAAATGCTCCCATGGTTGTCCCAGTCTCTAGAGCAATGCATATTTTGGTTTTCCCCAGTACCAGGACTGGGAAGGAGGGGAATTCCCCTCCTTTCATTACCGTGTGGGGAAACACACTGGAATCAGTAAGTCAAGTGTATGTGAGGTTGGTTGATGTTTCCCCAGGGTGTTTTTTCTCGGTTTTCAGAAAAATTCTTGGCTTCGATGAGGTCGTGGGCCACTAGTGCACCAGTTGCCAGTCCGCCAGGATGAGTGGGACTCTATGAGGTGGTGCTACACATTCTGGAAGCTGGAGGATGGGATTGGCATTGGAACCGGGTCTGGGAAGGCTAGATGGGAACTGTGTGGTTGCCTTCAAAAATGATGATGGATAAAGTCCCTGAGAAAGATAATGTAAGCAGGAAATAATTGTAAGAGATTGTGGGAAGATTTGGATCTCTGAAAGACTGGTTGAAGTGTTTGCTCAGCCATGGTGCACCTTAGTGAAAGAGTTTTGGGGATGCTGAAAAATGGGGGCCATTTGTCAAACCCCATGAGTTTAGAGGTTTTCCAAATTTGTGGAAATGTCAGCAGGTTCTGGCATGATGTAAGCGGGGTGAAATAGGTTCCTGTGAAGGGAGTGAGTTTTTTATTTCTAGTGGACTGTGTTTGTATCCAGCGAGAGGTCGGTGGACGTTGTTGTTTACTGGTCTCACCCTAGGGTGATACCTTTGAAAACGTTTGCACTGACTGCCGCCTGGTTAAGTTTAAAAAAATAGGTTTTGTCTCCTCTTTATAAACTACATTGAAAATTGTGTGAATGAACAGTGGGTTGCGTCATCTGCTTCCCACGACCATGTGTTGCCAAGGACACACCCGATTTGTAACTTTAATATCTCTGTCCATGAACCTATTATATGCCATTAACCCACAAGATCTTTTATGTGTAATCCTGTGTTTACCCACCCCGGGGTTTTGCAAAATGTTACAGAGGTTGGGTCAGTCGTGTTGCAGGGGTAGTTTTAGGCAGGAGAAGTAATGCACTCGGCGCTTTCAGCAAAAAAGTAGCAGGCACCCCAAAGAAGTTATACCTCCATAGAAAAAGGAGGTTTTGCTTTAGTGTTGGCAGTGCAACCTGTGAGATGCATATATCTAAATCAGTTACCCTTTAATTGTTGTATAGTGCCCATATTCCTTTACGTTTCCTTCACTTAATGAGGAACCACAATCAGAAGATCTTACGAGGTGCGGCCTTGTTTCCCAACCTCTTAATCTGGTGATTCATTATGTGAAAGGGGGGAAAAACGGGGCGGAGAATGTGGTTGCTAATGCTTGTCTCATGGTTTAAAGTGCAACAAAGTTAGTGTATAGATGCTATCTATTCTTCTTTTGCAGTGATTTGCGGTAGACGAGTAGATGGAACTCTGGGCAACCCAAAGGAGAAGGGCAGGTTGAGCTAGAGGTGGAGGTATCAGGATTCCCTAGTGTGTGTGTGTATTTGGGGGGGTAGTCACATCAACGACCATGCCTAGGTAAGGTATGCTCATTTTTTAGGTTGTTGGCTGAATGCCTCGCCTTGTTTTTATGTTGGTATAGGGGCCTGTGGAAACCTAACGTTTTAGTGACTGGGAGGCTGGCGGTGATGCCCTCCATGTTTGGGGTCATGTCTTTTATACGAGGTGTTTTGGTTCTCCAGGACTCTTTTTCAATTTTTCCTTTTTGAGATCACCACTGGGGTGACTCCAGGGTCCGTGGAAGAAATGACTGTAGGTGGCGGGCCTGGGAGGTCCACCTTTCGGGGGTTTCAGTGATGACTCCAGGGTTTTAAGGCCGCAGTCCCACCAAAACAAGATTTATGTGCCTATCCACCCGTTGTTTTTAGGGGCTGATATTTTTCCCCCTCTCCTGTGCTCTCCTGATTCTCGCGAGGTGTGTCATGGGGAACAGTTTTTGTTTACACAAAATTTGCTGTGAGATGGGAAGTTGATAATGTGATGTTGCTTTCTAAGTAGAATTTAACATGTAAAATCTGTTTTCTTTTCTTTGAACTCGTGGATAATGTGACTTACTGTTTACAAGTTTTTTTTGGTGGACATACAGTTTGGTCTGCCTTGGCAACATTACAGAACTTTGGTGTTACTTCATTAAACGGCTCCACAGCAGTCCTCAGGGGCACTTTTGTAACAAAGTTTACTTGCTTGTTTAGTAAGTTTGCTTGATGTAATTTAGGTAAAATGCATCAACGCCAGCGGCCTGGCCAGCGCTTGTTGTAATGGTGCCTTTGTTCCTAAAACAGCTGTCTAAGAGTGTGCCTTGTGATGCTCGTTGGGCATAGACTTGATCACTTTTATGTTCGACTGAGTTCATATGTCTGCACGGTAGTACTCAGTTTGTAAAATCTTGCATATTTTTACTACCAAAAAGACCGTGATTGTATGGTGGTCCATTCCCCAGTTATTCATTTTGCCAGTTGCCTTCAGACTTAATGTGGGGCTTATTTTCTTTTTTTTTCGTTTTGCCTAGCGGTGTCCGTTGGGACCTCGCTAGCAGGTAGGAGACCTATGGTCTGGGGGGGGGTGGGGGTGTTATGCAGGGTTTCTGCATGACATCGTATGTACATATTTAGTGGGGAGGAGTGTGCCAAAATAATATGAATATTGAAGTATGTAAGGAATAATTTTATAATTCATAATGGGCTTTTGGAGGGTACTGTAAGTACTTCTAATTATTCATTATACAGAATGGAGTTAGTGATTTATTTTCCAAGGATGTTTGGGTTACGCAGAGTAAGCGTGGGGGGGAGGGTCACGTGACGTAGGAATGGGGTAGAAGCTGGCGACGGAGATGCGGTGTATTTTAAGTTAAGTTTGACAATAATACACTCATTTTGTTTATTCAATTCAAGGCCCATAGGGGGGGCTTTCATATGGCTTCCTGTATGTTAACCCAAGGCTCTGACATGGTAGTGTGCTGTGGATGAGTGATGAAATAAGAAATGTGGTTTGTGGGTTGTCCTGACGGCCTACGCTGGACGAAGCCTAGTGTATGTGGCTGAACCTCCAGACAGCTGTGTGTACCTTCATTGGGGGTGTAGAATTAAGGTTTTATGTTATGGTGATGAAAATATAGACATATTTCCTAATTGGGATGAGATTTTTACCGAACCCTCGGTTAACCAAACCCATGGAAGTATACATTCTGGTTTAGTGCTTTCTGTTTTGACTGGGATGCCCTGGGTGGCCTGTTTATGCTTTTGAGATGTGTGTAAACTTTTACCTTTGCCTTAGGACAAGCTCCAAGCCCCCGGCCATCCCACATTCTGCGTAACAACTGAGTCACAAAAAAAAAAATTAAAAAAAAAAAAAAAAACTTGAGTGGGGGTTCGAACAACAGAGTCAGTCATTTTTATTATTATTATTTTCTGAAAGAAACGCTAATCACAAGGGCTATACAGCACTACGTCATAAAAAAAAGAAAAAAAAATACAGACAAACACAAACACATACATAAACCACACATACAAAAACATAACACACGCACACACTCAGCACATACAGGACACACATACCACACATATAGGACACATTCACACACATACACACACATACTTTTTTTTCACACTACACATATACACACATACAGACACATATAGACACTCACATCACACGCACAT